>JAKCPI010011114.1:0-15951 GCA_023213315.1 Euborellia annulipes | reverse complement strand
TTTTCCGTTTTATCTTACCCCTGAGGGCCCGGGCCCCCTCAAAAACAACTATTTGGGGACCTTCCGGCTTATGCCGGCTCGGAGCCTGGAGCGGACCGCCCCCCTCCCCTCGCCCCTCCTTCGGTACGCCTCTGCCTCCAGAGAACGCAAGCAATCACACCAGAATTTTTTTTGTAGAAATATATACACAATTAAGACATTTTCAAGAGGGAGAGATTAAAAAATCCAGAGAGAGGTAGAGAACATGTAGTTGTTGTTGCCTATCTACAGGCGCATTTATGTGCAGCCTTAACCGCTAGCCTCATTTCTTTTCAAAGGTTCACTTCCTTTTAAATGAAATAGCAATCAATAATGTTGATCAAAATTGATAATATAATATGAAGCTGAGAGGAAAATTTGGGCTTGCTTACTTAATATTAGTCATTTCCGTGTCCTAGAATGAATCACGAAAAGGTGAACTAAAAAAAAAAATAAATAAATAAAAATAGAGAGAATAAAAAAATATGATGAATGAATATAAAAAAGAAATCGAAGTTTTTCTACTTGTTGCGTCATTCCTAACTAAAAATACTATTCAAATAAAAAATTCGTTTAGTTTATGATTGGAATAAAAATATACATCTTCCACTTGTGGGTACAACCACGAATTACTCGAGCTGAAACTGCTTTCCTTGGTCAGAGTTTTTTTCTCTCCCCAAAAGGGATAAAGCCAAGGCGATGGCGGAAGAATAATAAAAATGTCCACCTTGAGTTGCTGTTCCCGCTCTTCAGCAATGGCTCGCGCTGTATTTGCAGTTGAGATCAAAAAACAGAGCATCACAACGACTGGTAAGATGATCTGGAGGATATTAACAAGATCATCGCCCACATAGGTGGGATAAGGCAATCGACGCATCTCCAAGAGTGGAATTCGACGCCCTCCAGACAAATAATTCGTAATACTTTTGCCTAAAGAATGTTGAAGTGCCAGAAAACCTTCTGCATAATAGCCTGAAAAGAAATTTTTAAATAATTTAGTATTCTTCCTTTATTTGGAGTAAAGAGTAAATGTACCTGGCGAATTCCCTCCCGTATTGGAGTTTGGTTCTCGAGGACCACGAGAGGGAAACGTTGGATAAAGAATATTTGTCATCCAATTTTGACGGGGTGAAAATGGAGACGCTTTGGTAAAACTTGGTGGGAAACGTGTCTCGGATGGAAATCGTATTTTTAATCTAAAATCAATAATAAATTTGCATTTTAGTGATTCTATCTTAAAAAAAAAAAAGTTAAATAAAATTCTACAGTGATCACTGTGAAAATGTCGATTGTCTCGAGTCCCTGATTACATCCCGGTGCAAAATGAAACGCAGGTGGCGCAGCATAGCTCAGTTCCTCACATTTCACAATACAATCGTAGAGCAGAGTAGCTCAGTTCTGCATTGGCCCATTCGTATGAAACTTACACAGAAACTATGCAGCACCCAACACTTTAGATTTAGTTTTTTTTTTTTTTTTTTAGGCCAGATACACACTTTAGTCAAACCACGACAAAACTGTACGATACAGCTAAAGTACGCCTTAGGTCACTCCTATCTCAGAACTTCAGCGTAGGTAAATAAAAATAGTTTAATTTTTAAGGCGATCGATTTCGCTTTTTTATTAAATCGCCTTAAAAAATTAAACTTGTTTTATTTAGCGACTCTGGACTCCTAATTACTTCCTAAATTACATCAGACATCACCATGGAGTCTTTCATCAAAAAACTTTATTTATCATTATTTAAAGTTCTGAATGATTATCTAACTGTGAACATATTCAATGTAAATAGGCAATCCGGAGATAATTTAATATCTTGATGAAGAAGTTCAAATTATTTTTGTCTAATGAATTTTATATTTAAAAAAAAATTCATTTAATTTTTTTTTAATCTAATGAAATTAAGGAAAGTTGTTGGTTTAGACCAGGGGTGAGCAAATACTTTTAAGCGCGGGCCAAAATGAAATTTTCAAAAATGTCTCCCGGGCCGGAGGTCTATAACGCGTACGCTTTCCACACCCGAATGTTTTGGGTGGAGTTTTTTCCCTGCCCAAGAAATTTTTTTGGCAAAAACACTATACGTATCATTTTAAAGCATTTGGACAAAGAAATTTGACAGTTAATACCCTGGTAGGAATTTCCAATGCTGACAATTGGCCGAACCTTGGGCCAGTTGTCATCAGTTGTCATTTGCCAAGCCTTGAGTAGTGCCATTGGGCCAAGCCTGGTCCGAGGCTTGGCCCAATCGGTATTATATTATTAAACCGATCCTTGGGAAGACGAATAGACCAAGCCTGGTCCGAAGCTTGGCCCAATGGTATTATATAATTAAATCGAGCCTTGGAAAGTCACCAATGGACCAAGCCTGGTCTATTATAATAGATAATAGTAATAATAAATTGTCTTACTTGGGTGTACATGCGAACAATTTGTGCCCACTAAAATACGAGTATGTCCCGTAATTTTTAAAGAAAAATGAAAGATTATAATCGAACAGACCTAGTATGCTTGCATACATACAAGTAGGGATATGTTTTTTTTTTTTTTTTTTTTTATTTAATAAAAAACATTCACACTTTTTTCTCATTCACACTCACACTCACACACACATTCACACTGTCTTTTCGGCAGCTCAGGCCATATAAGACATTTACGATAACCGTTATTTATGAATTTATATATATTAGGGTCCAGGGCATTTTATTTAAGCCATCTGGTATCCAGATGGCTTAAATAAAATCATCGGACTGCCTGGGGTCCGAACCCGCGACGCTTGGTATATGAGGTTAGCACGCTAACCTCTACACCACGCCCCGTGGGCAGGGATATGGTTACGGCTGTTCGAAATTATAATACTCTCTATTATTTATATACTGTATTTCATTATTTATATGCACTCTACGCACTAATACCGTTGATTTCAACAAAATCGCATAAAAGGGATTTTTCAACGGGCCGGATAAGTAAGCAAAGGGCCGGATCCGGCCCGCGGGCCGGCTTTTGCCCACCCCTGGTTTAGGACCGCCTGTTGCAGGTCTTCCTCAGTGTGAAGAAATCGAGAATACGTTAAATTAAGATTTTATTTTTAATGTGCATTCGGTACACATAAGATAAAACTCGAATGCAAATTAAAAATAAAATCTTAATAATATTCTAGATTTCTTCTCCCTGTGGAAGACCTGAAACAGGAAGATCGAAACCAATCCGTTTGAGGAGAAAAATTCTTATATATTTTGTTTTAATTCATCAGACCGCAATGAGCTGTTTACTCCTTCTCTGAACACGTACAGTTCTAAGTGAGTGGTCGGATTGGTGACCCTGGGCGTGTGCAACGTCCCCCAATAGCTATCGGGGTACTTTGTATTATAAAAATATTTTAATTCAAAACCCCTAAATGGCCTCTGTAGTCGAAAGGTCAAAATTAAATAAAAAAGATAAAAATAATATATTTTTTTTTAAATAAAATAAACTACGTAACTTACCGGAATTTTTTGTGCTTTTTCAAATGGGACGGGAGTTTGGCCATTTTGAATGAATTCATCAAAAAATGAAACGCCAGCCAAATAAATTTTAGATTTATCTTCGGCATTTGACATTAAAAAATCTTCGAGCTCTTGTTCCGTGTCGAATCCCTCGGCTAAGAAGAGATATTTTTTAAATTATTATTAATTTCCTACATGCAGCGATGGAATTGCATTGAAATGACTTACGTAGCAGTCCAAGATCTCGGCATGTCAGATTGATAACCAATTCGATCTCGGGATGCTTTTTTGGGGACCACGCCAAATGATCCAATCTGTTAAGAAATCACAATTTATTTTATTAGGGACCCTTTTTCGAAGCCTACACAACCAGAGCATATTCCATATTCGCCTTCATACCTGTTCCATATTACCCGGAAAAATGCATTTATTTTTATTTACTCAAAAAACGGTACTTAAATTTTTTATTTGCAACTTAAAACCACAAAGATCGTGTTTAAAACACTTCAAAGTTTGTTTCAGTTCGGCCTTATTTTTTCTAACATCATCCAGCAACTTCCGATAACCACTAAAAGTTATGGTATTCCATAATCCCCGAACTTCCAATATGTATCATGTGTAAATTGGATTTCAATTGATTGTTAAGAAATCAGAAGCTTTTATTTTTAGTGATCCTTCTAAATTATTTTAAACAGTTGACAGGACAGCAGAAAACTTTCAATTAGTGAATATAAAAGATTATTTTGTGGTGTCAAACCAGATTTTCCCTGATAACAGAATTTATTTATTAAATTTACTTGTTTGTGGAGAGAAGGAAGGGCAGTCGCTCGATAGTGAAGCCCTCGTAAGTCTTTGGTTCGGTATATTCGATGGGAGGCACCAGAATTCGGAGCCCCATGAGCACCAGGGCAAGGAGGACAGGAGCCAGCATCTCTGCAGCCGTTGCCCAAGGCTGCCTGGCCATCAATCTCAAGTTCTTCCAGAAGAGTACTGCCAGAAGACGACCGGAAGTGCGACTTGATACATTTGTTGTCTTCGAGGAACATATCGAAGGAGATGTAGACGATTCTTGAGGATTCCTAGAAAATAATTCCCAAAAGAAAAATGGTTTAAAAAAAAAAAAAAAAAAAACTAAGAACTCTTTCACACTGATGCACTAATAACATAATAATGTGAAAGGAGGCCTAAAATCTACTATAATTACTGCCGGCTTCTGGCATGAAGAATGGAATTTTATGCATAATGTAACTTCACGTCATCACTTTTGATTAATTTGATTTTTATTTATTTATTTATTTTTTTTTTTAGATAAAAAAATATAATAATAGTAATTCTATTGATCCATAACTGGGCACGGAGAGCAAATTTGTTGAAAAAGAATTTGATGAAGTCATTAATATCTAAATTTAAGGATGCAGAAAATTGTTTATTTTCGTTTAAGCCTGAAGACCACTTTACTCTTGTACTTCATAGAGAAGATAAGAGAAATGGTTGCCATGGTAAAAAAATATAAATATTTTCACATATAAATTCGAAAATCGAATGTATCGTACTGTCGGCAACTAAATACATGTCGACACAAAAAAATCTGGTATGACAAGCACAGTACACAACTTTCGATTACCGAATGTACGAGAAAGTTGAGATTTTTAGATTAAAATTCATATAAATCAATTTCAATTTTTCAATATACCTACTTAAGATAAAAAATCACATTCATTTCATTTTTTTCTTTGAATATGAAGAATTTTTGTTGAAAACCCTTGTGATTCAAGCGTAGAATAAAATTCTAATAAATTTTCTCCCATTCTCAATATTTTTTTTTTTTTTTTTTTTTTTTTTACTTTTTTTGTTTATTTTTTAGAAATCGACGAATCGCCTTTGAGGATTGACATCATAAATTCCTGTAGAACATCCGCTATCAGACTTCGTCGTCAACCATGCAGTCATGGAGCGTCCGCCGTTAGACATCACCATTACGTCAACCAGCAGTGTAGCAACAGTATTTAAAGTCTGTATGAACATTTACGTGGGCGTAGAGTAAACAGTTTAGCGTTTTCAAAATTTTAATTGAATTTTCTTATTTCGGCCTAAATATAATTAAAATAGTCCTAATTGTAATAATTAAAATATTTTATCATAGGTGCATGGATAGGATGTTATTAATATTATTATTCTCCCATTTCAGAGTCCCTTTCTTTTAGGTTGGCAGTTCCTCTTCAAGGTAAAGGGATGGATGAATTGTGTTCAATGTGCAAAAGGTATTATTGGATTATTGGTAATAAATTTATGAGGGTTCATCCCTTCATCTTCATATGAGACAATTCAAGTGTGCATGTATTATTATTTTACCTTTTATTATATAATTCAGTATCAGGATTTAAGTTTTGCGTGTATGGAACTAATTTTATATAAAGGGATCTCTTTCCTATAATATGTTTACTAACCTAATGTTAATTTTTAAGAATACACGCAATTCTTATTAGATTATCTAGCTAGCAATTGATAGAGTCTATAAATGGGCGCTTAATATTTAGAAAATCTCTACGCTCACGCATTTATATATTATGTGGGGATTTAGGTCTTCTATGTCAGAATTCTCTGATGTTCTCTTGAATTGACGTTCATTTGTGAAGTGATTCCTCAATACTGGCATAGGGTGTTGTTGTTCGTCCCATTTAGTTAGGTAGGGCTCCCAGTAGAGGATCATTTCACTTTTGACCGTTGTTCAAGGGAAATAGGAGAATTCCTCTATCGCATGCTTCCCTCTTTCGCGCATTTGAGAGAAAGAGTGTTTTCTCTCTCTCCGAGGCTCTTTGTCCGTCAGTGCTGAGTTCTGGGCCTTGGTTGTTTCAGGACAGAGTGAGTTAATGTTCAAGATGTTAGGAGTTCGTATAGGATGTTTGTTGTTAGCTTTTAGGGTTCTTTTTTTCAGCATGCATCTTGAACAACGACATTCTGTTTCTGAGATGAGCAATCAAGGGGGATCTTCAGTATTGTATTGGCCGGGCTTCCTTCCTAACTCGTGAATTATTATCAGATCAATTAACTCTGCTTCTTTTTAGCTCGCTATTAAATGACATGGATTAGGTAGGTGGGCGGAGATTAATTGATCTGTTAATAGATACTCTGTGAGTGTCTGTATGTGTCCCATTTCCTCTTAATCTTTCTCTGGGTTTGTGGGGGCGTTTTCACCGTATCGTTCCGTTTTGATATAATAAAGGCTTGCCTGGCTTCCGGGAGTGTTCGCGTTCGCGTTCGCGAGTGTCTCAAGAAAGAAGAGGAACTGCATTTTAGAATTAGATGGCCGTCCCGGTCATAGATAGTGTGGGAGTAGGTTAGTTCTTAGGGAAGCCCTCGTTGAGCCGAAAGAAGCAGTCTACAGAGTAAGTTAAAGAAACTTTCAATATTTTTCATAAAATATTCCCTAGCATCATTGATATAAACTAATCCTTTAATTCTTCTTTTGTTTTAGATGGTGAGGGTGGGAGTGGGCTGAGATCGACGAAATTCTTCAGGGCAACCAACTGGATCCTTCCGTAAGTAATATTAAATTTAACAATTATAATTTCTGCTTTAATAAAGAAATTCTAATTTTTTAATTTTCTCTTTTTTACTTTCTCTTACCTATGTATATATGTAATATATATATAGAGAGAAAGTATTGGATTCATGTCAAAAATTCGATGTCGAGATTTTGATGGATCTTCACGTTTTGAAGTCCCCTGAATCCAAAAAAGTGGTTTTCGCGACATGGTCTGTCTGTGTGTGTGTGTGTGTGTGTGTGTGTGGGTGGGTGTGTGTGTGTGTGTGTGTTCAATTTTAAGCATGAAGGAATTGAGCTAGGAGGATGAAATTTTATATTTAAGTTAAACACCCCCCGGGACCGGAAAAATAAGCTTTTAATCAAAATCGGCCAAAGAGTATTAGTACTTTACTGATGTACTTTTTCAGTTTTTTTCGATTTTCTCAAAATTCGCTCTAACGATTTTGATTAAAATTCAAAAATCAATTATTTTTTAGATGCTCTTTCAAATGTATATTCTCGTTTTGCCCTCAAAATTGTTTGAAGCACACTTTACTCTTGTATTTCATAGGGAAGATAGGAGAAATGGTTGCCATGGTAACAAAATATAAATATTTTGCCATGTTTATAATTTTGACATCTTAAATTTCTAATATATTGGCGGAAACTAAATATATTTCGACACAAAAAATCTGGTGTGACAAGCACAGAACACAACTTTCGATTACCGAAGGTAAGAGAAAGTTGTGTGCTGTGCGCCAGTCACACCAGATTTTTTATAGATAAAAATCAGAGATGCTGGGCCGGTATATTCCAAACTACAGTTGAACCACCAGATGTTGTGTACTTGGTGCAGTTGGAGAATACATTTATTTACATAAACAAGAATTAAAGGAAGAGAAAAGTTCGTGAGTGCTTTTGATTTGTACAAATATTTTTCCATATCTAAGGCCTTTTAGATCTCATCCCTACTTATTTCAAATGATTCCAATTCAATTGAAATAAAATTTTCTCGCTTGGGGGACGGGAAGCGATTCCGGGACAAAGACTTCCCAGGTGTGTTATAGTTATCTCTATTTGCGAAATACTGTCAAACCTAATTTAACAGAAAAAATGTATAAATGTTCGATTTGGTTGTGAAGGCTGCTCACGATATTTTAATTCTAAATCAAGATATTTTCCGCCCTCGAGCTTGGTGTAGTTGGTAGCGTGCCTGCCTTCTATTTCTCATTCTTTCTAAATTACCGATGTAAATTCAAATGTTTAATTATTTGTAAACAAAGTAGAAAAGAGAATTTCGATTCGTTGATTTTCTTTTACTATGTTTGTATTGCAATAATATTTAAAAAATGACTCATACTTATATTACCTCTATTGGTACATCAAAGTGTAGTTCTGATAAATCAAGTTTGTTGCCTTGTCGAGATGGGTCTTATGTTCATTCTTTCATAAAAAAAAGCATCTAAACAATTAAAAATATTTTCAAGTCTGCAAACCATATATTAGAATATTTATTTATTTTATTTGAATTGAAAAATTGAATTTTCGGCCTTATTTTCTCCGAAGTACAGGAGTAAAGAGTGTTTTAAAAGATTTCAATGGCGAAATGAGAATATACATTTTGAAGAGCATCTAAAAAATAATTGATTTATGAATTTTTATCAAAATCGTTGGAGCAAATTTTGAAAAAATAAAAAAAACAAAAACTGAAAAAGTATATCAGTAAAGTGCTAGTACTTTTTGACCAATTTTTTTCAAAAGCTTCGTGTCACGTCTCAGAGGGGTACCTAACTTAAATATAAAATTTCAAACTCTTAACTGTTTTCGTTCTTGAGATATTTTGTTCACAGACAGACGAAAACCACTTTTGGATTCAGGGAAAACGTGTATATCCATAAAAATCTCGACATCAAATTTTTGACTTTCTCTCTATATTAACATATATAGAGAAAGTAAAAAAGGCCAATTTAAAAATAGGAGATGTTTAAAACTCTGAGCCTCAAAGTGAATTTAATATCCTCTCGATTGCGGAAGAAAAATTCTCTAAAAATTCATTAACGAGAATAAATTTTATCAGAAACATAACTAATAAGTGAAAGTATTTTTAATCTTATAATTTTCCAGATTTTTTCTAGTTAGTTATTTTAGAAGCCTTTGACTTGAATAGGAGTGTGTGAGTGTGTCTATGCAACATTGCAATTAACTAAGACGCACACACAGGTTGTATTGTAGCTGGTACGATGAGGATGACATCACCACCCGGTGCCCAGGAACTCGTTCGGATGCGCTCGGCTGCCTTCTCTCTCTCAACTCTCAAACAATTTTAATCTATTTTTTTAATCTCCTGCCTCTATGTTAATGCTCATTCGTTTGTTTGCCCTCTTGTTTCGAAACAAAAATCTTTTTCTTTTATTCTTTGAGAACCCAATGGCGATGATCATGCCAATCCATACTTAACCTGATTTTATAAACTCAAGGTAATAGAAGCTAAAAGGTTCCTGGTCAGTACTTTCCCAAAATAAAATTTTCTATTTAAGTGAAAAGGATAACATTTTAAAATGTTCTTACTAGGTCTCGGTTCATCTTAATAATATTTGAGTATGTACATTTCATTAGTGATGACGAGTCTAAATATATTCATAGACATTTGATTATTAATTGGCTCATAATGAGTGTAGTGCAGGACACTTGAAATGAAAAGCTATATTCATTTTCGGAAAGACTATATAAATACAGTAGGAAATCGATTGTAACTGAACTCAGCAAGCCCAGCTTTTTACTTTTTATTTTATAGTAGATCTATTGGATTCATGTCAAAAATTCAATGTCGTTTGAGGTCCTCTGAATCCAAAAAATCTGGTGTGACTGGCGCACAGCACACAACTTTCTCTTACCTTCGGTAATCGAAAGTTGTGTACTGTGCTTGTCACACCAGATTTTTTGTGTCGACATGTATTTAGTTTCCGACAGTAGGGTACAATTGAATTCAAGATGTAAAATTTATAAGTATGGGAAAATATTTATATTTTGATACCATGGCAACCATTTCTCCTATCTTTTCTAAGGAGTACAAGAGTAAAGTGGTCTTCAGAAGATTTCAATCACAAAATGAGAATATACATTTTATAGAGAATCTAAAAAATAATTGATTTTTGAATTTAAAAAAAAATCGTTGGAGCAAATTTTGAGAAAATCGAAAAAAACTGAAAAAGTGAATCAGTAAAGTACTAGTACTTTTTGGTCGATTTTGTTCAAAAGCTTCGTGTCACGTCCCATGGGGGTGCCTAACTTAAATATAAAATTTCAACTTCCTAGCTCTTTTCGTTCTTGAGATATTTTGTTCACAGACACACAGACACACACACACAGACACACACACAGACACACACACACACACAGACAGACCATGTCGCGAAAACCACTTTTTTGGATTCAGGGGACCTCAAAACGTGAAGATCAATCAAAATCTCGACATCGAATTTTTGACATGAATCCAATACTTTCTCTATATATATATATTACATATATACATAGGTAAGAGAAAGTAAAAAGTGGTTTTCGCGACATGGTCTGTCTGTGAACAAAATATCTCAAGAACGAAAAGAGCTAGGAAGTTGAAATTTTATATTTAAGTTAGGCACCCCCCATGGGACGTGACACGACGCTTTTGAATAAAATCGATCAAATAGTACTAGTACTTTACTGATGTATTTTTTCAGTTTTTTTTTTTCGATTTTCTCTAAATTCGCTCCAACGATTTTTTTTTTAAATTCATAAATCAACTATTTTTTAGATGCTCTTTAAAATGTATATTCTCATTTTGCCGTTGAAATTTCCTGAAGACCACTTTACTCTTGTATTTCATAGGAAAGATAGGAGAAATGGTTGCCATGGTAACAAAATATAAATATTTTCCCTTACTTATAAATTTTACATATTGAATTTTAATCTGTATGAAACTAAATATATGTCGACACAAAAAATCTGGTGTGACAAGCATGGAACACTACTTTCGAATACTGAAGGTAAGAGAAAGTTGGGTGCTGTGCGACCAGTCACATCAGTTTTTTCACATAGTTGTAGAGTTCTTGGCTCTTATTTAAAAGGTTGGCATTCAATCTCATTAGACAAAAATTTATTTCAATTGAATTGAACTAATCAATTGAAATAAATAAAGGGACGTAGTCTGATGCCCAAAAAAGACCTTAAATAAATAAATAATTATTTCGTTATGTTGTTACCTTAACTTGAAATATTTCTATGATCTTAAAGCAATTTTCAATAAGCTCCTACTGGAGTGTGCAATTCAATGCAAATTTCTTTTCCTTGCGCCTTTAATTTTCTTCTCTTACAAAAGCCCTCAGGATATAATTCTTGATGCAAAACGTGATAAGTTCAGGTATTTTTTACTAGGCATCTAAAAAAATAATAGGTCTTGTTATTTGATCGTTATACGCCCAGAGGTGTCGCGTGTTCGCCTTTGGCTATGAAAAACCACAGAACAACTAGCTATTGGGATCTATGGGAGAGGCGTGGCTTCACCTGGTGGCAAAAAATGAACTAGCGATTGTAGGATTGAATGGCTGAGCTGATACGCAAGTACTCGTGTTTTATGAGACAAAAAGTTTAATTAAAAATAAAAAATGGGTGTGACGGTACAGGAAATTTGTAGGTTTTCTTCTGCCACACTTACTAATAGAAATTTTATTTGTGGAGACAATATTATTGATCCTGGTCATGTTTTAAAGTGAGTAATAGTAATGACAGTTTCAATGACAGACCAAATTCTTGCTTTCTGGTTACAAACAACAAGTTTACGAGAAGAATTTCATGAAATAAATGATCAAATTTCATAATAATAATAACAATTGGGATGGATGCTCGTATAAGGCTGGATTAGGAAGTACCTGCAAGCACATTTGGGGCTGTACTTATATTCTGTAACCGCTATTTATGATATCTGAAATGATGTTAGCCAAAAAGTGTTTGAAATATTTTATTGAATTAATAAATACAAGATAATTAAATGATAAATTAACTAAAAAATTAATACCGGTAATTAAATATAAAATTAATAATTTTTTTTTGTACTTACAAAAATAATTTAGAAGATTCAAAAAAAATATCACGTGTACAGACAAAAAATGTGTTTGGAGTGCACCACATAAATCAGCTCTTAAAAAAATACGATATGAGAGGCCTTTGCTCGAGCACAATTGTTTTGGAGAAAAACAAGAAAAAGATAGAGGCAAAAATTAAAAAGAAGGCTTCTAAATCTGATAGATTGATTCTTCTACAATAAAATTATTTATAATTTTCACTATACTGTCTTTTTTTTGGAAAAGAATGAAATCGAACTGTTTCATGCTTAGATGCATGACTTTTGCACCCATAAACACAAAGTAGATACACATTGCTTTTATTTTTATAAGGAGAAAATTTAATATTTGTGAATATATTAGTGTATGTATGTATTATTTATTAATCTAACAATACTGTTTACTCGTGGATTAAAACTTTTTTTTAAATAATACAATTATATCAGATGTTTAAATGTTCTTTTCCCTTATATCACGTTGAAACATATGAAGGTTTATCCTACAATCGCTAGTTCGACTTTAAGCCACCAGGTAGCGTATTGAAATGCTAAAGATCCCAATACACTATATCAAAATTTAAATCAGCATACTACTTGCCAACAGGCTGATTTCAATTTGCTTTATACAGCACATGTACTATCCGTTAGAAAATGTTTATTTTATTATTATTGTAATAATAGAAATAATTTTATATTTTTAATAATTAGGGACCGAGGGGCGAAGTTTCGGTTACGGTTTCGGTTAAAAATCCTGGTTTCGGCAAAAAACCAGCCGAAACCTGAGTTTGAAAAGATGGGATGAGACTCGATTACAAAATGAAAATTTTACTAAAAAAATAAAAATAAAAAGGTAAAATGATATGAATTTTTGTTTAGGGAATTTTAAGAAAAAAGTTTAAAACAAGTTTTGGTTTCGGGCAAAACTAAAGTTGAAGTCGAAATTCGGTTTCGGTTTCGGCTGATAACCTTGTTTCGGTTTCACCCTATTAATAATCTAGGTCTATATAAATAATATTCAAAAAAGGCTCCCGATCTTTTGGAGTTGTGAGGAAGCAGTAGCCAAAGGTTTCACTCAAAAATTCATTTAATTCCCAATTATGAAATCTAAAAAGATCGTTTAAAAAAATCTGGTGTGACTGGTTGCACAGCACACAACTTTCTCTTACCTTCGGTAATCTAAAGTTGTATTCTGTGCTTGTCACGTCAGATCGTTTGTGTCGACATATATTTAGTTTCTGACAGTACGTTACATTCGAGTAAAATTTATAAGTATGGGAAAAATATTTATATTTTGTTACCATGACAATGGTTACCATTCTCCTATCTTTCCTATGAAGTTCAAGTTGGTCTTCAGAATATTTCAATGGCAAAATAAGAATATACATTTTAAAGAGCATCTAAAAAAATAATAATTAATTTATAATGGTATACTGGGCTTTTGGAGAACCAGCTAACCACACTCCCGCTACACCTGATCAAGGGGGGTTACCAGATGGGGGAGAATTTTTGTATTTCTTTGTCGGAACTCAGTGGTGTGAATTTTTTTGAAATCCCTACTTTCAAACAGGCTTCGCATCTGTTTGACAGGGAAGACAGAAAACAAATTTAAATTAGGAATTTGAGAGAGTATCTGCTTAAAAATAACTCGATGAAGTTTAGAGAATATTGTTAATAATTTGAATTCTTTGAATTTGAATAAGAGAATGAAATTTGGACTGCAAGTTTGCGAAAAGAATATTTGACTGAGCTAGAGAATCGAAATTAAGATTTTTTAGAAACAAAAAAAATAATAGGTTTCGGGGTGGCGGATTGGAGACTGTAAAAAAAATTACTTAAGAGTTAAAATTAATGAAGGTAAGTAAAAAAAATTGCGCATAGTAAATCGAGAACAATGTAATTCAAATGAATTTAATCAAAAAAAAAATAATCAACAGGAAAAATTTTAGCCTTAATTCTTTTGTTAATGAACAAATTGTTCCCTTGATTTCTCCTTTAAATAAAACAAAATTAGAATAACGTTATTAAGAAATATGATTTGGCTTTCTAGCCTGAAGAAAATAAACAAAAAAAAATAATTGTAAGTACAAAAAGATATTATTTGAATTAAATAGAGTTGAAGAATTGTTTTTATAAAATTAATTAAGAAAATTATATATATATATATTCTAATTTAAAGAAGTTAAATAAATTGCAAGATAGAATTATGAATTGTACGATTTTAATTAAAAGAATAAATGCGCATTAAAAAAATTAGTTCATTTGTAAAATGTTTGATTTATTATTCATTGGCCAAGAAAAATAAAAGTTTGGTAATTACCAGAATTAAAGAGCTCTTTCTCATTAATTTGTGAATTTCACATACACACGATTGAAGCCTTTGGATCGGGGAATCCTCCGGAAAAATGGCCGCGGGACATCTGTTGCTTGCCAGAGTAGATGAAAGACTCCGAGGCAGTCGGCGATGTCGCAGGAAACCTCCAAATCGTCTCCCAACGCCTTCAATCCTTAGCTGGGTCGTCCAGGGATAAGAGAATTATTTCGAGAGAGTGTCCGACTCGGTGAAGAATATATCACAAGGACTAAGTGACTGAGTGTGTCGACGGCTGGACGAGAAGTGTTCGTGACGAAGACTGGATCAGAAGTGTATAAATTTTGTTGGCAAGCTGGCTTACTCGCCGTCCAGAGAGATACATCACAAGCGAGCACAAATAGTTGAGAAAACTTGCCACTCGACTGGCCTCAACAGCCAATCAGATATTTTGTGGTGGGGAGGAAAAGTTAAATTGTTTTTGTGTGGGAATTTTTAAATTAGAACTTTGTTTTAACATTTTCTTTACAGAAATTTCACTTATACTATATGATTCACTGAATATTATGAATATATATATTTTTATGATTATTTGTAGTTACATTGAACAATGAATTTAACTGTTATTATAATAAAATAAATATTAAAATAAAAAGAAAATCAAGCGAAAAATTTATTGGTGGCTCAGTGTTGATGGGCAATGAATATTCTTTCCAGCTTAGCTGTGAATATCATTACATCCCTTGAGCCAAGGTATCTTTGAATAAGACGGATATCTTATTGAAAGATATCTAAAAAAAATATCAAGATTTCTGTTGAAATTATAAAAGAAAATAAAACAATGTTAATAAAATTTGGAATTCATTTAGAAATTCACAAGTTCTCAATTATCTCAGTTAATTAAAATATTAACGGTCAATATTAATCACGATATTAGAAATAGAAATCTTAAGCAGTTTCTTTTATAAGGAAAAGAGAGGGATTGCGGAACATAGGAGTTTCTACCCGATATATATATATATATGATGCGTGACATTTTTCACTTATTAGATTTAAATCAACTTTGCAGATATCATTCAAATTCAAATTCAAAATTTCATGGAGTGGTTCTTATAGATACCACGACATAATGCACCGACAAACAAAATAATTCAATGTTATGCAACTGTCATTGCGAACTACAACCTATCCTCATCGATATTGTTATGGGTGGAGGTTAAAATCATTTAGTTATCTGACCAACCTCCTTTACAGATTTCTTAGTAAACAAATATGCCATTATTAGCAAACAGATTCTCTCATTTTCAAAAACCACAAAGAATGTTGTGTTCCATTGCAGGGACCAGAGATTATTTACTTAGTTGTGGGGGTGTTTCAAGGGGGCCGGAGGGCGATATTCCCAATCAGTCCAGCTGGCCATGGTCAGGGGAGGGGTCGAGGAGTTTGGGTCTTGCCTTCGACGGGCCTACAGCCTGCCATCCAGGGGAGGTCGAAGTGAAATCGACTGCTCGCGGGGTTA
>JAKCPI010011113.1:0-24822 GCA_023213315.1 Euborellia annulipes | reverse complement strand
TAGATCATAGAAGAAGAGTATCTGCACTATCTCTCTTCTACAGGTATTACCATGGTCAATGCTCTGCCGAATTAAAATCAATTATCCCACCCAATGCAACATATTCACGGAACACAAGAGAGGCATCTTCCCAGCATCCCTATGCTGTTCAGATCACGACTAACAGAACAAATCAATTTCATTCTTCCTTTGTCCCCATGACCTCCCGTGATTGGAACAAGCTCCACACGTCTATCTTCCCCAAGCTACAATCTTCAGACTTTCCAAGTCTAACCTCAACGAGCATCTTCTCAGTTCCCGCAGTTGAGTTTTCCCCTTTATGCTTCTCCTTTTGTTTTTATTTTCTTCCTGGCTGCATGTGACCACTGGTCATTATAGGTCTTCGGACCTTATGCACCCATTCCAAAAAAAAAAAAAAAAAAAAAAAAGAAGAGATAGGAGAAATGGTTGCTGTGGTAACAAATAATATTTACCCATACTTATAAATTTTACATTTTGAAATTCGAATGTACCGTGTCGGGAACTAAATATAAGTCGACACAAAAATATCTAGTGCGACCAGTCACACCAGATTTTTTTTTATATAAACAGAACATTCTTGAGGGATTTTTTTTCATTGTTTATAAATATTTAAGGTCATTCTCATAAAAAAGACAAAATTACTCTAACCTTTTTTTTTCAAATTTATTTATAAAACAATCTTTTTTTTTTTTAAAGCTATTTTTAAAATTTCAAAAGATACTGTTTTGGATGAATTCATAAAATTCAAGAGTTTTCAGAATGTAAGAATATACTTAGATATTTGTTTAATTAGCCCTAGTTTTTTTTATTTTTTATTTTTACTATTTTTTTTTGCAATAAAAGGCAAACAAAAAAAATTTATTCTCTAATATTAAAAACCCCATTGTTTGATTCGTTCGTGGATCTCTGTGGTACCCCTTGCCAGTGGCGTCATTTCAACTTTTTCTTGGGGGGGGGGCAAATTTTTTCTTGGGGGGGGGCAAACATTTTTTTTTCTTAAAATTTACTTACAAATGGGTACTCAAATTTGGCCAAAACATATTTAATTTAATTAATTGTTTAATTTTGTACAGTTTGTATACTCGTAGATGTATTTTGGAGTATTTTATTTAGAATAATATAAAATTTTATAAAAATCAGAGCCCTTGGGGGGGGGCAAATGCCCCCCTGCCCCCCCCCCAAATGACGCCACTGCCCCTTGCATCCTAGGCAATGAAGAAACTTGCCCATCTGTTCACAATGTAGAGTTTTTTCTCTGGGCCTTACAAAGATTGAGGTCTCTTCTTGTTCTTAAAAGGTTTTTTTTTTCTTTATTATTGGTTGTCCTCTCCGCCAATCTTTAAAATGATATACAAGATTTAAATTAGATTATATAATAAAAAGGTTCAGCTTAGGGGTGGGCAAATACTTTTAAGCGCGGGCCAAAATGAAATTTTCAAATTGTCTCTCGGGCCGGAAGACTATACCGCGTACGCTTTCCACACGCGAATGTTTTGGGTGAAGTTTTTTCCCTGCCCAAGAAATATTTTTGACAAAAACACTATAAGTATCATTTTAAAGCATTTGGACAAAGAATTTTGAGAGTTAATAATTGATAATAGTCATAATAAATTGTCTTACTTGGGTGTACATGCGAACAAAAAAAATGTCACGTAATTTTTAAAGAAATATGATCCATTATATTAAATTAATGGTCACTAAATAAATAAATTAATTATTATTAATATTAAATTATAATATATAATAATATTAATATTAAATTAATGGTCACTAAATAATAAAATAAATAAATTAGTTAATGAAAGATTATAATCGAACAGACCTAGTATGTTGCATACATAAAAGTAGGGATACATCGTTCTTGAGATATTTTGTTCACAGACACGCAGACCATGTCGCGAAAACCACTTTTTTGGATTCAGGGGACCTCAAAACGTGTACATCCATCAAAATCTCGACAGCGAATTTTTAACATGAATTCAATACTTTCTCTCTCTATATATTAACATATATATAGAGGTAAGAGAAAGTAAAAAAAAAGAGTAAAGTGGTCTCCAAAAGATTTCAAGGGCAAAATGAGAATACCTTACTTAAATTTAAAATTTATCTTCTAGCTCTTTTCGTTCTTGAGATATTTTGTTCTCAGGCAGACACAGCGGCGTAACTAGCCTTTGAGGGCGGAGGGGCGAAGCTCAACTAGGACGCCGTTTTTAAGTTGTAATATAATTTTAAAAGAAATCAATCAATTTTTTGGACAATCTATCAAAAGAATATGGTAAAATCACCGTCCCTGGGCTATATTTTGGACGCTCTAGGGCGCCTATGTCGGTATCGAGGGGCGCCAAAGACTTGAAGCGCCTGGGGCGGAGGGGGCAAGCGCCCCCCTTCGCCCCCCACCTAGTTATGCTACTGGGCAGACAGACAGACACACACACAGACAGAGGCCTCAAAACGTGTAAATCGATCGACATCGAATTTTTGACATGGAAAAAGCTCAACTAGTAATTTCAAAAGAAAAAACTATCAATTATTTTAATCATCGAAAGAATATAATATAAATCCCTGTGTCTGGACTCTTTCGAGGGTCCTCTAGTTACCAATGCCGATGCCGACGGGCGCCAAAGGCTTGAGGCGCCTGGGGTGGCGAACACTCTTGGAGTTAAATAGCTAAAACTTCTAAAGGATATAATCCTCAGGGGATCACCAGAAGAGGGTGCTCAAACACTTCACTTCAAGAGCACAAGCTTACTTCTCTTTTTCTATCTCTATCAATTAATGAATATTATAGATAAACTCACATATCCACCAATGGCGGTGTATACGGTGAGTGCCAAAAGAAGAGAGGCATGACTGAAAGCCGGTTTAATTTGTGACCACCAATTAGTTGTTGCCATCCGAAGCAACGAATGAGTGCAGAAGCAGAGCACCACTGATCGAGAAATAAGAGTTACCATCTCTCCCACCACCTCCAACATCTCTCTCCTTCTCTCACTCCTCTCTCATCTCCCCTACACTCTTTTTCTTTGTTTATCTAGGCAGAGTATATATATATTCCACAACCCTCCTCCCCACCCCACCATTCACACACGCATAGTTAATCAACACCATAAATAAATCCTTTTGTTTGGCCAATTTAAGTGCCGAACCACATTCCTTATTATTTTTTTTTTAAAGTTGTATGAAAATAAATAAATAGCAGCAGAACAGTTGTGTCTAATCAAACGTGTCTCTCGTAAGACAAGACAAATCAAATTAGAGAGAAGCTTATTTTTTTAAATAACCGTAAAACTGTCAAAAATTAACTTTGTCTTTAAATGTACTTTTCAGAAAAAAATATGACAAAATTTTACAGATTTATCTTGAACGTTTTTTTTGACATTTTCGGAAAAAAACAAAAATTTCGGGATGAATGACACTTTTTTTTTAATTTTTTTTTTTTTTTATAAAAAACTGATTTTTTCTACAAATGCTCTGAAAATTTCAGAGTGGGATTATTTCGCGTTCTATTTTTTTTTTATTTTTGAAAAAAAAATTTTTTTTTCTCCGCTTATTTATCATGATGGTGCTCTTAAATTCTTCCAGGACTGACCGAGATTCTAGAAAATTGAAGAAAAATAATAATAATAATAGTTAGGGGTGATGAAAATCGAGAAAATTCCATTTATCCTGAAAAAATTAGAAATTAGTTGTGTATTCAACTACTGAAGAATTTGAAGCGTCAGGTAAAAGCTTAGAAACATGGGCGTAACTAGGGGGGTGCCAGGGGGGCCTGGCCCTCCCCAGAAAGCTCCTTGCCCCAAGAAAAATTGAGAAAATATGGGGCTTTCCAGGCCCACCGGAAGTTAGGTGGTCCCATGGCCTCCCTTCAATTTTTCTTGGGGCAAGGAGCTTTCTGGGAGGGCCAGGCCCCCCTGGCACCCTCCTAGTTACGCCCATGTTTCTAAGCTTTTACCTGACGCTTCAAATTCTTCAGTAGTTGAATACACAACTAATTTCTAATTTTTTCAGGATAAATGGAATTTTCTCGATTTTCATCACCCCTAACTATTATTATTATTATTTTTCTTCAATTTTCTAGAATCTCAGTCAATCCTGGAAGAATTTAAGAGCACCATCATTGATAAATAAGCGGAGAAAAAAAATTTTTTTTTTCAAAAATAAAAAAAAATAGAACGCGAAATAATCCCACTCTGAAATTTTCAGAGCATTTGTAGAAAAAATCAAAGTTTTTTATAAAAAAAAAAAAATTAAAAAAAAAAAGTGTCATTCATCCCGAAATTTTTGTTTTTTTCCGAAAATGTCAAAAAAAACGTTCAAGATGAATCTGTAAAATTTTGTCATATTTTTTTCTGAAAAGTACATTTAAAGACAAAAATTTCAAAAAAAAAACGTCCCGATAAGTTAATTTTTGACAGTTTTACGGTTATTTAAAAAAAAATCGATGTTTTTTGAAAATGTTATAACTTTTTTTTGGCTGGGTCGAAAAATCTGAAAAAATTCTCAAACACCTTTTCAATAGGGTACAAAAAGATGACAAAGTTTCAGCTAAATCAAAAATGGTCGAGTTCAAAAGTGGTCGAGTTGGCGTGGAATGCCCCATATATTTTAATATATATATATATTAAATCCTAGTGAAATTATTTTTTTTATTCTTTAATATTATTAATCTATTTATAATCTTTAAAATTTATAAATAACATTCAACTCATATTTTAAATCTAATTCTTTTAGCAAAGATGAGATATGTCAATCATGTGTAAAATTGAATTTGTAATTTAATTCTTTTTATTTTTTAGATGCTAATATTCCTTCTACATCAGGAATACAGCTGTTATCAAGGAGAAGGAACAAGGAAGAATTATATATTATGTGATACATGTATAGAAGAAATTGAAAGATGTTAAAAGACAAATAAATCAAATCAAATTTATAGGAAGAAATAAAGGAACAGAAATGTCGATTCAAACGCTGAGATTCATCATCCAAGTCATTGTCGATTAGATGCCTCTACAGAAAGATGGAATCAAGGTAAGAGTCGGAATTTTATTTTTAATTAAAATTAGATATAATATAAAATATATATGTGATTTAAATTTAATTTGAAATGTTATTTCCAGGAAAAGAATCGTGAAAAGGAGAATGTAACCCAGATGACCTCAACGACATATCAGTTTGTGTTTCTGCAGTTTGCCATTTGGTGAGTTTATTATTCACTTTATTTTAATAATTGGAAATTTACTAAACTAAATTAGTAGCTCCAGGGCCGGATCTAGGGAGGGGCAGTGGGTGCGTGTGCCCCGGGCGGCAGATTTTAGGGGGCGGCAATTAAAGAAAAATTTACTAAAAAAAGATAAAATATGAATTTTGTATAGAAAATTTTAAGGAGAGGGCGGCAAATTAAATTTTGCCCTCCCTAAAAAATATCCTAGTTCCGGCCCTGAGTAGCTCTCTTCTCAGTAAAGCAAAGATCGTCCAAGAGTCAATTAATGATAAAATTTGGCCTTCAAACATTCAAAATTGGATGTCAAATTTTTTAAATGCATTTTTATATTTATTTATATTTACTTGGGATTTATTTTTCACTCTTTATAATTGGTATTATTTTTAGTTGGATGGTAGTTTATTTAAAAAATTCATGATTTATTCTAATTAATTTATTAAAATTATTAGAAATTTTTTTTACTGTTTTCTATTAATAATACTTACCTTGCGTTTAACTAATTTATTTTTTCAAAATTAGAATAAACCTTTACAGAAACCTAAACAGAAAAAAATATATTATTTTAAACTTCTTATGATTTTCTGTAATTTCTAATTTTTACTAATTTAAATATAAATATTTGCACCTGCCCTTATTAAAATCAAATCTTAGTCCAGTCAAAATAGACTAAATTATGATTCCAGTTTGCATTAATTCCCAACAAGCTGGATTTTTGTGCAGGTCTTGAATACGTCATTACAAATGATATGTCAAAAGTCCCCATCGATCCCGCTTGTGCGTTGTTTTTTATTCGAGGTCAAAGGTCACAAATTTGCGTTTTTTGCGTATATCTCTGAAACAACGAGAGCTATCGAAAAATGGTTTAGACAAAGTTTGTAGATCGTAAAATTGTCTACAAAAAATATCTCAACACTTTTTCTTCTACGGTGCACTGTTCTCGAATTATGGCTATTTTTAACATAGAAAATACGAATAGACACTCATACGTGGCCAGTATGCATCATCGGGTTAACCATTTGAACACAAAATATTAGAACATAGTTTTATTTGCCCCATGCACACAAGTACGTGAAAAATATACAATTCTGAGTGAGTCATCGTCCGTCCCTAATTATATTGGGCGGTTGGCCTTGAGAAACATCTGCCTGCGACACTCCATTTTTCGGGTCGAAACCTATTTATACCTGCTTTCCGAAGGACATAGCTCTAGTAAATGCAGTCAGTTTTGAACGGTTTTTCGTAGTGAATAGACGTGTTTGTGCATTATATTTTCTTTTTAAACAGTGCCGTTACAAAATTTTGTAAAAATGTCAGAAGTTTGCTTTATTTGCAATGAATCTTTGACTGAAGGTGAAATTTTGGTTGTTGATCGTGGGCTAAAGACTTTAATGGATTCAAGTTCTGAAAGGGGTCATGGGTTCGATTAATATTTGAAGGACAAAACATCTGTAACGATACATAAGCAGTGTCGTAAGGCATACACCCGGAAGAGCAGCATCGCTGCAGCTAAAAGACAGCGTGAGGCGGAGATAGCTACCACATCTGGGATTAGTCCTCCTCGTACTAGAGTACGAAGTAATGAATCGTCTTTTTGTTTCAAGAAATACTGTTTGTTCTGTGGCAATGAAGCAGATAAAACGGCTGAAATGAAAAAAGCGCAGCATCTTCGACGAAGAGTGTCTCAAGCTTGTTAGATGCTGCTCTTCCGGGTGTATGCTTTACGACACTGCTTATGTATCGTCAAAGATTCATTGCAAATAAAGCAAACTTCTGACATTTTTACAAAATTTTGTAACGGCACTGTTTAAAAAGAGAATATAATGCACAAACACGTCTATTCACTACGAAAAACCGTTCAAAACTGACTGCATTTACTAGAGCTATGTCCTTCGGAAAGCAGGTATAAATAGGTTTCGACCCGAAAAATGGAGTGTCGCAGGCAGATGTTTCTCAAGGCCAACCGCCCAATATAATTAGGGACGGACAATGACTCACTCAGAATTGTATATTTTTCACGTACTTGTGTGCATGGGGCAAATAAAACTATGTTCTAATATTTTGTGTTCAAATGGTTAACCCGATGATGCATACTGGCCACGTATGAGTGTCTATTCGTATTTTCTATGTTAAAAATAGCCATAATTCGAGAACAGTGCACCGTAGAAGAAAAAGTGTTGAGATATTTTTTGTAGACAATTTTACGATCTACAAACTTTGTCTAAACCATTTTTCGATAGCTCTCGTTGTTTCAGAGATATACGCAAAAAACGCAAATTTGTGACCTTTGACCTCGAATAAAAAACAACGCACATGCGGGATCGATGGGGACTTTTGACATATCATTTGTAATGACGTGTTCAAGACCTGCACAAAAATTCAGCTTGTTGGGAATTAATGCAAACTGGAATGTCTATTTTGACTGGACTATCTAATCATAGCCACCCAATCTTATTTAAATATTCACAAATAACTTGCTTTGCTAATTGAAATAATTCTTTATTTTATAAAGTTTTAATTTTTTTTTGAATCCTAATTTAAATAATCATCAAACTTATAATTATATTAATAAGGAAAGGAATATGGAGCTGAGTAAAACAATCATATAAAAAATAAACTTTATTAACTATACCATATTTAAATATATACAATAGCTTATAATGGAATAACAGAGAGAGAAAAAATTACAAGACGTTTAATTAATTAAATAATATTCTAATTAAATAATTTTCCTTTGTTTCAGGATCTCCGTATGTCATCAACGGCCTAGTCGTCGGGGATCATCTGAACATAATAACACATACATGTGAGTTGAAGAAAATAATTTTAAAATACTATTTCATATGCAAATGGAGTTATAAACTAGGAAAAAAATTTAAATATTCTATTTGCATATCTAATTAGTAACTAGACCTGGCCAAAATATTTATCCAAATGCACAAAATTAAGGGTAAAAAATTTGCACTTGTAGTTAAACCCCTTTGGGAATAAGAGGGTGCGAGTGTCGTGATGGTTAAGCGTGGTTAATAACTAAATAAATATCAGACCCAGGATATCGAAACCTAGCCAAAGTATTTACCCACTTTAACAAAATTCAGGATAAAAAATTTGCATTTGTATTTCAACCCCTTTGGGATATAAAAGGGTGCGAGAATCGTAATAGATTAGCCAGTCGGAGATGTTTTGATCAATAACTAAATAAATATTAAAGCGAGGAAATTGAAACATGGCCAAAATATATATGCAAATGCACAAAATTAAGAGTAAAAAATTTAGATTTTTAGTTCAACCCCTTTGGAAATAAGGGGGTGGGAGTATCGTGATAGTTAAGCGAGACGGAGATGTTTTGATTAATAACTAAATAAATATTACAGCTAGGATATCGAAACCTAGCCAAAATATTTATCCTCTTGAACAACATTCAGTGTAAAAAATTTGCACTTGTAGTTCAACCCCTTCGGGAATAAGAGGGTGCGAGAACCGTAATAGATTAGCCAGACGAAGATGTCTTGATTAATAACTAAATAAATATTACAGCTAGGAAATTGAAACTCGGCCAAAATATTTATCTAAATGCATAAAATTAAGGGTAAGAAATTTGCACTTGTAGTTCAACCCCTTTGGGAATAAGAGGATGCGAAAAGTGTATTAGATTTGCGGGTCGGAGATGTTTTGATTAATAACTAAATAAATATTAAAGCGAGGAAATTGAAACATGGCCAAAATATATATGCAAATGCACAAAATTAAGGGTAAAAAATTATGATTTTTAGTTCAACTCCTTTGGGAATAAGGGGGTGCGAGTGGCGTGATAGTTAAGCGAGACGGAGATGTTTTGATTATTAAGTAAATAAATACTAGAGCTAGGATGTCGAAACCTAGCCAAAATATTTATCCACTTGAACAAAATTCATGATAAAAAATTTGCATTTTAATTCAACCCCTTTGGGAATAAGGGGGCGCGAGAACATATATAGATTAGCGAGACGAAGATCTCTTGATTAATAACTAAATAAATATTACAGCTAGAAAATTGAAACCTGGCCAAAATATATATCCAAATGCACAAAATTAAGTGTAAAAAATTTGAATTTTTAGTTCAACTCCTTTGGAAATAAGGGGGTGCGAGTGTCGTGATAGTTAAGCGAGACGGAGATGTTTTGATTATTAAGTAAATAAATACTAGAGCTAGGATGTCGAAACCTAGCCAAAATATTTATCTCCTTGAACAACATTCAGGATAAAAAATTTGCTTTTGTATTTCAACCCCTTTGGCAATACGAGGAGGCCAGAACCGTAATAGATTAGCGAGTCAGAGATGTTTTAATTAATAACTAAATAAATATTAATATGTATTAGGGTGTCCCTTATTTTTCGATTTTTATTTTTTTTTTGGTTATACCCTCTAATTTTTTTACTTATATTATAAAACACTCGTAAATAAAATTTGACCCCATTTGGAGTTCATTTACCTCCCCCGACCGTCTTGGGCGGGATTTTGAAAATTTTTATTTTTTTGCGTATACGTTCTCATTTTGTTTATTATATTAAAAAATACCCACAAATCAAATTTTACGTCAATCGGAGTTCATTTAGCCCCCCCGACCCCCCTGTGAAAAAATTTCGAAATTTTTTTTTCTCGGATAGGTTATAATTTTGTTGATTCTATTAAAAAACACTCGCAAAATAAATTTTATATCATTCAAAGTTCATTAACTACCCCCTACCCCCCCTTGAAACATGTCCAGTTAGGTGAGAGAGTATTGGCGCGCTCCCGCGGCGACTTCCTATCTTTAAAATGCAATTATTTAATTTTGTTGAAATAATTTGATTAGAAAATAATAAAACAAGAAATTAAATACCAATATTTACTTAAAAGTACAAAAAAGTAATAAATTTTGTTGATATTTCCTTTTTTTTACAGTCGGGATAAAAATGCCTCCTTTCTGCTCCAGCTCACAACGTTGAAGGAATGGCTTTTGGTCTCCCTCAACGATTATTATGAAAGTTTTCTATTAGCATTACAGCCCTTTCAGCTGTATCATTCACAGCTTTTAGAGAAAGAACTGGTCTTTTGACTTCTAAATCTGCCACGAGAGAGGATTCTCTTCAAAAAGAGTGTCGTTCTACCTTCAATGGAGAATATCTTTTTACAAAATTCTCTCGACTTTTCTTCTTTAAATTAATTACCATACTCGTTTTTGTTTGGACGTCAACTTCACCATCCAAAAGAGATATAATGATCACTTCGCTAGTTAAATTATATTAGGGAAAAATTTTCTTAAGGCTGCTTTAAAAATGATCGGAACCTTTCGTAATCTTGTAATGCTTTCAGAAAGCTAAAATCTTGAAAACTTGCCTTTACTGCCGAAATACATTGAATCCATAGCTTAACATACGTCGTTGTCATAAAGAAACAGATATCTGGTAGTCCTTGTTTGTCTGGGTTGCCCAATCTAACCCTAAATTTCCTCCAAATATAATTTAACTGAAGAAGAGGTCTTTTTCTTTACTGGGTATATCGCTTTTGGATGATAAAATTGACAAACAAAAACGAAGATAAATAAGAAATTATACCTATAATATATAAGATATTATATACATCACGTGATTCTGAATGATCTCAAATAACCGAATACCGTGCTGTGGTCCAGCGGTTAGGGCACACTGAATATAAATCAGTGGATTCGTGGTTCTACTCCGGGCGGCACCCTATCGTTTGTTGGATATTTGAATTAATAAATATTAAATTGTAAAAACGAAGATGGTAATTAATTTAAAGAAGAAAAGTCGAGAGGATTTTGTAAAAAGATTATGCTCCATTGAAGGTAGAACGACACACTTTTTGAAGAGAATCCTCTCTCGTGGCGGAGCAACACTTCATATTTAGAAGTCAAAAGACCAGTTCTTTCTATAAAAGCTGTGAATTATACAGTTGAAAGGGCTGTAATGCTAATAGAAAACTTTCATAATAATCGTTGAGGGAGACCAAAAGTCATTCCTTCAACGTTGTGAGCTGGAGCAGAAAGGAGGCATTTTTATCCCGACTGTAAAAAAAAGGAAATATCAACAAAATTTATTACTTTTTTGTACTTTTAAGTAAATATTGGTATTTAATTTCTTGTTTTATTATTTTCTAATCAAATTATTTCAACAAAATTAAATAATTGCATTTTAAAGATAGGAAGTCGCCGCGGGAGCGCGCCAATACTCTCTCACCTAACTGGACATGTTTCAAGGGGGTAGGGGGTAGTTAATGAACTTTGAATGATATAAAATTTATTTTGCGAGTGTTCTTTAATAGAATCAACAAAATTATAACCTATCCGAGAAAAAAAAATTTCGAAATTTTTTCACAGGGGGGTCGGGGGGGCTAAATGAACTCCGATTGACGTAAAATTTGATTTGTGGGTATTTTTTAATATAATAAACAAAATGAGAACGTATACGCAAAAAAATAAAAATTTTCAAAATCCCGCCCAAGACGGTCGGGGGAGGTAAATGAACTCCAAATGGGGTCAAATTTTATTTACGAGTGTTTTATAATATAAGTAAAAAAAATTAGAGGGTATAACCAAAAAAAAAATAAAAATCGAAAAATAAGGGACACCCTAATATGTATACTGTATGTTAATACATAATAGAGAGAAAGTATAGGATTCATGTCAAAAATTCGATGACGAAATTTTGTTAGATATACACGTTTTGCAAAAAGTGGTTTTCGCGACATGGTCCGTCTGTGTATCTGTGGGCCTGTATCCAATTTAAAGTATGAAGAAATTGAGCTAGGGGGTTGAAATTTTATATCTTTTAGACACCCCCCTAGAGCGTGAAAATAAGCTCTTCATCAAAATCGGCCAAAAACTTCTAGAACTTTACTGATGTACTTTTTCAGTTCTTTTTTTCTTTCGTTTTTCTCCAAATTCGAAAATTAATTGAATCAATTAAATTATATAAAATTCTTTATCATCTATATTGGAGTATTCCATTTTTGTATGATAAACATGAGAAACATTAAAAAAATAAATTTTAAATAATCTAATAAATCTCTCATCCTATGTCAATTAATACGTAATTAAATAGGTCTAGAGCAGCGTTTTCCAAACTGTGAGGCGCGCCATCCTAGGGAGGCGCGGACTAGTCTAAGGGGAGGCGCGAATATTGACCCCCAAGATCTTTTTTTTTTTTTTTTTTTTTTTTTTTTCAAAAAAACACTCACACTTTTTTCTCATTCACACTCACACTCACACACACATTCACACAGTCTTTTCGGCAACTCAGGCCATATAAAACTTTTTACGATATCCGTTATTGATAAATATACATATATGGGGTCCAGGCATTCTTATTTAAGCCATTTGGTATCCAATTGGCTTAACTAAATATTTTTCGAGATCTATATATTTGAATAAGATAATAGTATTCAAAATACCTCGATTCGGACTTAACTAGTCATAGATATATTTAACAAGACATGTGAGTCTTTTTTACTGGAGAGGCCAATTTAGCTATAACTTAACCCCGCTGTCCTCTGGGCTTTGCTGCTTACAGTAGTGTGTTAGAGCAGATCCAGATATCTACTTAAGTGGAAAATTTTTCTTTAAAGTTTTTCACTTTTTCGTTACGAGTTAGTAACTTGCGCGACTAACTGCATATAAGGGGAAGTGAGTTTTATTGGTGCAGGTCGAGGGTCCGGTGCATTGGCGTATTCAGGGGGGGGCCCAGGGGGGCCGGGCCCCCCAAAGCCTTCTCCAAAACAAAAAAATACCTAATGTTTTCCCTAATGATTTTTTTTTTTTAAATAATAATTTTATTAACTCTCATAAATTCTAAAATCTAACAAAAAACTTATAAATAATTGAAAAAATCTCTAATATTTACGAATTTTGTATTAAAATGATTTTTTATTTCAAGAAAAAAAAATTTTTTTATTTGTTTTTTATTTATAATTATTATATTATCTAAAAAAAATTTCTCCACCTTAAGTTTCTTGGAGAAGGGGGGGGGGGGTTTTGGGCCCCCCCCAAGCAGAAATCCTGGCTACGCTACTGGTCCGGTGGCATGGTGCAATGGATAGCACGCCTATGCCCCGGAAAGGCGGAGATCCTGGGTTCGATTCCCGGGGGCCATGGCATGTTTGGCCTCACCAATAAAAAACACTCACATGTCTTGTTAAAAAAATCGGACTGCCTGGGACGTTTGGTATATGAGGTTAGCACGCTAACCTCTACGCCATGCCCCGAGGGCCCCCAAGATAAATTTTCCAATTGATTTTTTTTTTTTTTTATTTGAGGGAAAAACTTAAATTACGGCATAAAAACCCTCAATAGCCTACAAAAAAAAATCATTCCCCGGTTATTTACCCCTGGTGCATCGTGCACGGAGGCACGCACCAAACCCAAGTACCGGTATCTAGCTCGAGAGCCATCAACCCGGTTTCCTATGTTGGGAGTGAGAGGCCCTTCACCTCTCTACTCCCCAAAAATCAGTCCCTAACGGGACTGGTCTCCCCTTCCTCATCAATTTCTTTCCAATTGATTGCTAGTTTTATAAATAAAATAATAAAATTTAGAAGATTCTGTGACTGAGATTTTCCTTAATTAAAATTTAAATTTTTTTAGTTTTTAATTAAATTAATAAATATGAATAAATAAAAAAAAAAAAAATTTTATATAGATTTATATTTTTTAGTATTAAAAATTTTTGTTTTTGTATTATTTTATTAAATGGCTGGGGGGGGACGTCATTCGATTAAATATTTTTAAGGGAGGCGTTGTAACATAAAGTTTAGAAACCACTGGCCTAAAGTAAGACTCATTCTAGAAAATTACACTATGTGTAAAACCCAAAGGCGGATCCAGTGAAGTTTTTAAGGGTTTTAATTTTTTTCTGATTAGTCGCGAACTCGCCGAAGGCGATAGCATTGTTAATTATTTTATTTATTAGGATTGGATTTCATATGGCTTAAATAAGGATGCCTGGACCAACATATAAATATTCTTAATAACGGTTATCGTAAAAAGTCTTATATGGCCTAAGTTGCCGAAAAGACTATGTGAAAGAGTGTGTGAATGTGAGTGTAAATGGGAAAAATGTGTGAGTGTTTAAAAAAAAAAAGATTGAATTAGGGGTTGAAAAATTGAAAAAAATGTTTTTTTTTTTTTTTAAATTTATTTTAACTCGAGGCCAAATAAATAGAAAACCTTCAAAAAATAGCGTTGATATTATTTTGCTTAGGGGGGATGATGGGTTGATTATTTAAGAAGGCCTTGGAATATTCCAAATCACTTGTTGACATTCTTTTCCATCTCAAAATATAGTTAGATTAGAGCAAAAGTTATTTTTTTACTTTTAATAAAAAGGGAATTGTTATTTTCATTTATTTTTATTCCTATACAAACAGAGAAAGACACGTCTCTCGCTCAGTCGAGCGGGTGGCTGGGCGGCAGGCGCGCCTGCCTCTTGCTCTCTGTTTTTAAGATTTGTTTAAAGTGAATAAAAGTGAATAGTGAAACCCACCCTGACCACGCCGTCAGCCAACACACCCTCTTGAGAGTCTTATTAAAGGTAATTAATATGCATTTTTTTGTTGAAAGAAACAAATAATTTGACTGCGAAAAACGATTCTTTTGAATATGAAATTAAATATTTTGTATTTCACTAAGGGTAGAGGGAGAATATAAGCTTTTGAAAGGGGAGGGGGAGTGTAGGTGTCATTGAAAAAAAATAATAAAAATTAAAATAATTATTTATAAATGTATTCTAATTATTTTGAGAGTAATTTCGCGGTGAAGGCTCGCATTTCCTTAAGGGGGGGGGGGGGGTATGAAGGCATTAACCAGGGGAGTTAATACCTTCATCCCATTATACACGTTTTGAGGTCCCCTGAATCCAAAAAAGTGGTTTTCGCGACTTGGTCTGTCTGTGTGTCTGTGTGGGTTCAATTTAAAGCATGAAGGAATTGAGCTAGGAGGTTTAAATTTTATATTTAAGTTAGGCACCCCCCTAGGGCGTGAAAATAAGATTTGAGAAAAATATTTTTCTTCAGGATTGAAAGTTAGAAAAACCGAAGCCAGATTTTTTTTTTAATGAATTCGTTTACCCAAGGGGAAGGGTGAGTTTATCAGAAGGGCTGTACATCACCCCTTCTGATAAATAAAATAGTATTTTTCTATAAAAATGATATTTAAAATATTAAACCAAAATTATTTTTTTGGAAATTTTTACATTTAAGGAAATTGATTACTTTCTCTCCCTCCTCACCCTCCACCCCTATTGCAGAGAATTTAGCTAATAATTGAAAAAATAAATTCTTAAACTTTTATCTCTCGTCAATGATAAAAATAATAACTGTGATTAACATTTCGTTTTAAAACTATAGGGCCTATTATTATTTTTAATAATGTTAACAGAGGGTGGTACATTTGTACATTTTCCATTCTAATTAAAATATTATCGTTTTTCATTTTTTTGTAAACTCTCTCTTTCTACACACAAACTCACGAATGATTTAATAAGAAAAATCTGGTGTTGTCATACCAGATTTTTTGTGTCGACATATATTTAGTTCCCGACAGTACGGGACATATGAATGTAAAGATGTAAAATTTATAAGTATGGGAAAATATTTATATTTTGTTACCATGGCAACCATTTCTCCTATCTTCCCAATGAAATACAAGAGTAAAGTGGTCTTCAATTCAAGATATCAATTGCAAAATGAGAATATACATTATATAGAGTATCTAAAAAATAATTGATTTTTGAATTTTTAAAAAAATCGTTGGAGCAAATTTTGAGAAACTCGAAAAAAACTGAAAAAGTACATAAGTAAAGTACTAGTAATCTTTGGCCGATTTTGATTAAAAGCTTATTTTTCCGGTCCCGGGGGTGTTTAACTTAAATATATAATTTCAGCCCCCATAGCTCAATTCCTTCATGCTTAAAATTGAACACACACACACACACCCACCCCACACACACACACACCCACAGACAGACCATGTCGCGAAAACCACTTTTTTGGATTCAGGGGACCTCAAAACGTGAAGATCCATCAAAATCTCGACATTGAATTTTTGACATGGATCTAATACTTTCTCTCTATATATATATATTACATATATAGGCCTACATAGGTAAGAGAAAGTAAAAACATTATCTGCATCTATATTAGACCTATAAAAATGAATGGGAGGGTTGCTTTCTTAAAATTTTATTCCTCGTCATTCTTATAGTGATTTTGTAATTTTTTTAAAATTTGTTTACATTTCTGGGTCTTAACATGCTACAAGCCTTGGAGCCTGTATATCCGTCTTTGGTTTCGTGAATATATCTCCTTTGCTTTTACATATAATTCGATCCCCCTCGGCTCACGCAACCAACCTCTTATCGATATTCGTTAAATCACATTCATTTTTTTTATTAAAATAAATTAATGAATTAATTTCCATTTCTTTTTCTCATTAAAACCTTTAAGATTTTTATATGAAAATTAATTTAATCCCTGTTTTTTTAACCCCCCCCCCAAGTTATTTTTTTATTCTTCAAATTTTATATATTTTTTTTATTTTGTATATAGAAAAGTTAAAAAAAAAATCTGGTGTGACTGGCGCACAGCACACAACTTTCTCTTACCCTTCGGTAAGAGAAAGTTGTGCACTGTGCTGGTCACACCAGATTTTTTGTGTCGAGATATATTTAGTTTCCGATAGCACCTTAGTTTCAAACTTGCATTTTAAATGTTGATTGCTTGAAATAAACTATGGTTATTTTTCAAAATTTTAATCTCATATTTGGACATTTTATACACAATATAAGTTCGTAAATAAATACAAAATTTCATAAGAATTGGAAAAAAAAATTTTAAATGCGTAAAAAGTTCCAAAGGGGACCCCCTTTTGAATCGAAATTAACATACAAATCCCTATAGGAAATTAACATTGGCCAAATGCGAAGATAAGGTAGAAAAATTTAAAACGCGTAGAAAGAGAGAAGATAGTTTTGTGAGAGAGAGAGATATGTTTTCTCCGAAAAAAAAAATGGGCGTTTAAATAATAATTGATTTTTAATCTAATAAAAAGAAAAAGATTTAAATTCGGTTACCATGGCAACCATTTATTTCTCCTATCTTTCCTATGAAGCACAAGAGTAAAGTGTGCTTCAAACAATTTTGAGGGCAAAACGAGAATATACATTTGAAAGAGCATCTAAAAAATAATTGATTTTTGAATTTTAATCAAAATCGTTAGAGCGAATTTTGAGAAAATCGAAAAAAACTGAAAAAGTACATCAGTAAAGTACTAGTACTTTTTGGCCGATTTTGATTAAAAGCTTATTTTGTCGGTCCCGGGGGGTGTTTAACTTAAATATAAAATTTCAGCCTCATAGCTCAATTCCTTCATGCTTAAAATTGAACACACACACACACACACACAGACAGACAGACAGACAGACAGACAGACAGACAGACAGACAGACCATGTCGCGAAAACCACTTTTTTGGATTCAGGGAACCTCAAAACGTGAAGATCCATCAAAATCTCGACATCGAATTTTTGACATGAAACCAATACTTTCTCTCTATATATATATTACATATATACATAGGTAAGAGAAAGTAAAAATAATCCTCAATTATTGTTCAATCAATTTTACAAATTATCAAAAAGAAACAAACCCTTAAGAAAATTGGACATTGGCAATTATTATATCTTTCAAAAAGACAACTCAATCACATAATTAAAAAATATTATTTTTTAATTTTTAATAGTCCATTATCCTTATAAATCGAAGTAAAAATTCTAATTTAAATTATATAATTTCAAGGAAAGCAACATTTCCGATTCAACCCTACCACGAAAAATAAATAATAGGGTTGTCCATATTTAAAGAGGTCAAAATTTTTTTTTAGAATTTTAATAGTAGATACCTAGATCTTTTCCATTGCATTAAAAAATAATGTCTGCAAAAATTGAACTCATTTGCAAAACGAACACGGGCCCATCGCTTTTGAAGTTTGAGAATTTTCAAAATTTTCTTAAAACTCCTTGGATTTCCTCCACAAGGGACAAATTAATTTTACATTCCAATTAAACTAGAAATTTATTATTTAGAATCTTTAATTGAAAAAATTATCTTAAAGAATTCATTAAAGAACTATTAAAAAAAGATAGATTTTTAATATCCCTATCTTTCTCAATTTTAATTATGTTTAAAGCATCTGAATGTTTAAATTCATTTTCGTTCTTGGGTCATAGCACAGTAGCAGAGTATCCGCCTTATGTGCTAGGGGTTTCCCGTGGGCTAAGTAGGATAGAATAAACCATCTGTCAAAATTCCTCACCATAAATTCATCTTCTGTCATTCTGTTCATATTTTTAATTTCATAATTATAAAATTATATGTAACAAATGTGTGATTATATTTAGTCACATTCGAATTGAGAATTTTTAAGCCTTTTATTACATTGTAAAAAATCTGGTGTGACTGGCGCACAGCACACAACTTTCTCTTACCTTCGGTAATCGAAAGTTGTGTACTGTGCTTGTCACACCAGATTTTTTGTGTCGACATGTATTTAGTTCCCGGCAGTAGGGAATATTTGAATTCAGATGTAAAATTTATAAGTAGGGGAGACCGGGGCAGGTTGGCCCACTAATTTTTATTTCTTTTATAAAATTTTTTATTTAATCATTTTCGTTTATGTTTTCATTTTAAAATGTTGGTGGAAGCTTAAGCTACCAAATGGTCATCGTAAAAGTCTCCTAAATTGATGTTAAAATTAAAAAAAATAATTATTTCTAAAATATTTCGAGTGGGCCAACCTGCCCCGTGGTCGGGGCAGGTTGGCCCGGACCTCGGGGCAGGTTGGCCCGGAAGGCATTTGTTGTTTTTATATGAATAAAAATGCAAGAAAATAATTTAAAACAACCTAATTTTAACACACAAAGTTTATTTTAAATTATAATCGGTTATTGCAACAGTTTCAGTAATAAATGAGTACTAAATCAAAAAAAAGTATATCGTGACTTCAAGAACTTTTCCTTTTTCAGTTTTTCTTTTGTATTTACGAATCACTGTTATAACCCTGGTCCAGAGGTTGAAGATAAGAGTCAGAATGCTATGAAGAGCATTGCAGACACCTTACTTGGGCTTGACAAGTTGGCAAAAAGTGTATCCCAACAAGGGTCCCAACTTTTCTCTCCCAACGTTCAATTTGTGCTCTTTTGAAAAATCTCTTAGCCCTCGGGGCTTCGTGTAGAGGTTATCGTGCTAACCATTTGGATACCAAATGGCTTAAATAAGAATGCCTGGACCCCGTAAATATATAATTATTAATACAACCGTTATCGTAAAAGTCTTATATGGCCTGAGTTACCGAAAAGACTGTGTGAATGTGAGTGTGAATGGGAAAAAAGTGTGAATGTTTAAAAAAAAAAAAAAAAAAAAAAGCGGAAACACTTCATATCTTCCCGAACCACAGATATTCAAAGAACTAGAACGTTTTAGAAAACAATAAGAACATATTCATATATCTGATATCAATTTCCCAAAAACAAACACACGTGCTCATTTATGATGCAAAATTTCCTCCAATAAACTCTCAATGACGGCCAGTATAACATCGATATTTATACTAATTTTTATTTTGTTACTTTTACTTCATTCATTGCCACTAAAATTGAAAAGATAAAACACGGTTTAACGATTTTATACATACAATGGCAAAAAATCGAGTGGGCCAACCTGCCCCGTCATTTTTGGGCCAACCTGCCCCATCGTCATATTTGAAACAATTTTTATACCGCACAAATCCCGTTGATGTTTTTTAATTAATATGCCATGGAGAAATAATCCTTATACTCTAACCTTTAAACATAGTGCTCACTTTTTATCTTCGAAGTAACCAAAAAGTAGATAAAACAATTTTATTCAACTAATAAAAATTTACTCCAAGGTGCAAAAAACGAATAAATGATCCTAGCTCATGCGAATTTACTCCGATCGCTATAGTTGTTTTGGCGGAAGGTGTGTGGCAGTGCTATTAACCTTCATTCTGATCCGTATCACAATCGTCCAATTATTCTGCGAAATATCGCGACTGGGCCGACCTGCCCCATGGGCCAACCTGCCCCGGTCTCCCCTATAGGAAAATATTTATATTTTGTTACCATGGCAACCATTTCTCCTATCTTTTCTATGAAGCACAAGAGTAAAGTGTGCTTCAAACAATTTTGAGGGCAAAACGAGAATATACATTTGAAAGAGCATCTAAAAAATAATTGATTTTTGAATTTTAATCAAAATCGTTAGAGCGAATTTTGAGAAAATCGAAAAAAACTGAAAAAGTACATCAGTAAAGTACTAGTACTCTTTGGCCGATTTTGATTAAAAGCTTATTTTTCCGGTCCCGGGAGGTGTTTAACTTAAATATAAAATTTCAGCCTTATAGCTCAATTCCTTCATGCTTAAAATTGAACACACACACACACACACCCCCCACACACCCACCCACACACACACACACACACACAGACAGACCATGTCGCGAAAACCACTTTTTTGGATTCAGGGGACCTCAAAACGTGAAGATCCATCAAAATCTCGACATCGAATTTTTGACATGAATCCAATACTTTCTCTCTATATATATATTACATATATACATAGGTAAGAGAAAGTAAAAATAAATAACTATATTTTTTATTCTTTATATCAGCGTTTCCCAACCTTTTGAAGTCCACGGCACCCCAAAGGTGCGTTGGGAATAATATTACACACTAGCGGCACCCTTCCTTTTTTTTTCCCCTATCAAATTGAAATTTTTTTTCCACCCTGGGGCAAATTTTTTTTCCCTTGCGTGAAAATCATTTGACCTTTTTTTAGCAAAACTTTATTTTTTCGCCTCTTTATTTTATTATTTTTTTATCTAAATATCTCGCGGCACCCTTGGGTTTACGTTTAGAATTTATTTTAAAAATAAAATAAAAAATACGAATGTTTAATATATTGATAATATTTGAAGATCCTACCTTATATTTAAAATATTGTATATTTGTTTTATTATCTATAAAATTAACTTAAAAAAAGAATTCAAGAGCTAATGAATAAATGATCTCTTTTCTCTTTTCATCATTTCTTTTAATCGTATTTATTAAGATTTGGGATGTTTATGATATGGGAATCAGGAAATAATATTTTATAAATGAGTTTAGTAAATTGAAAATTAAAATCACTTTTTACTTTCTCTTACCTATGTATTTATGTAATATATATGTAGAGAGAAAGTATTGGATTCATGTCAAAAATTCGATGTCGAGATTTTGATGGATCTTCACGTTTTGAGGTCCCCTGAATCCAAAAAAGTGGTTTTCGCGACATGGTCTGTCTGTGTGTGTGTGTGTGTGTGTGTGTGTGTGTGTGTGTGTGTGTGTGTGTGTGTGTGTGTGTGTGTGTGTGTCTGTGTTCACTTTTAAGCATGAAGGAATTGAGCTATGAGGCTGAAATTTTATATTTAAGTTAAACACCCTCCGGGACCGGAAAAATAAGCTTTTAATCAAAATCGGCCAAAGAGTACTAGTACTTTACTGATGTACTTTTTCAGTTTTTTTCGATTTTCTCAAAATTCGCTCTAACGATTTTGATTAAAATTCAAAAATCAATTATTTTTTAGATGCTCTTTCAAATGTATATTCTCGTTTCGCCCTCAAAATTGTTTGAAGCACACTTTACTCTTGTGTTTCATAGGAAAGATAGGAGAAATGGTTGCCTTGGTTACAAAATATAAATATTTTCCCATACTTATAAATTTTACATCTGAATTCAAATGTTCCGTACTGTCGGGAACTAAATATATGTCGACACAAAAAATCTGGTGTGACAAGCACAGTACACAACTTTCGATTACCGAAGGTAAGAGAAAGTTGTGTGCTGTGGGCCAGTCACACCAGATTTTATTTATTAAAATAGATTACATTTTATTTAACAATAATTATAATAATATATATACATTTTTTGTTTGCAGATATGGCCATTTCGAATGGATTAAGGAAGGGTTGGAAAGAATGCCCTGGCCACCAGGCCTGGCCTTCGTGTTCCGAGTAGAACAAGAGAGAAGACTACAAATCTTTGTGAGTATAAAATATGCATAAATAATTTAATATTTTATATAATAATATAAATTATATCTATATTAATTAGTATATAATTTTATATTTTTTATTATATAACGTCTTAATCTCCCTGTTCTCTTTACCAGGTAAATAAATACAGTCAAACCTGGTTAAGAGAGAGTTCAAGGACCATGATTTTTTTACTTTCTCTTACCTATGTATATATGTAATATATATATATATATATAGAGAAAGTATTGGATTCAGGTCAAAAATTCGATGTCGAGATTTTGATGGATCTTCACGTTTTGAGGTCCCCTGAATCCAAAAAAGTGGTTTTCGCGACATGGTCTGTCTGTCTGAGTGAATGTCTATCTGTGTGTGTTCAATTTTAAGCATGAAGGAATTGAGCTATGAGGTTGAAATTTTATATTTAGGTTAGTCACCCGCCTAGGGCGTGAAAATAAGCTTTTAATCAAAATTGGCCAAAGAGAACTAGTACTTTACTGAAGTAATAATATAATAATAATATATAATAATAATAAAGTCTTTATTATTAAACTTTTCATAATTACATAATTGAATACAATTTTTATATTTCGACATACTCATGGTCGACCCGACCGTCTGAGGAGTTGCCCGGTTTTTATACAGTATATAGATTAAATTATAAACTTAGATTACAGTCTATCTTAACATTAACAGTTAACCATTGTACTGGGAGATTAAAAAGTATCTATATTTCCAAGCCTTTTGACAATATTTTACTAGGTTACCATTGTCTTTCCCATTTAAATAACACTTATATTCTTGTATATCTAGAATTTCTTTGCTTAGCAATGTCAACCTAATATCTTTTAGTACGGGACAGATAGCCACAAAATGAAAAGTATCTTCGTCTTGTCCCAAATTACACAATGTACAAACTTTTACATTTTGATTGTACCTATATTTATTTAAATAAAGAAGTTCACCCCTTAATTTAATTAGCCAACTGAGTTGTGTGCCATTCAGTTCGGTATTGTAGATTTGAAACTCTTGTCTTATGATTGGTAGTTCTTTGTATATTCTTTTACTTTTTTGGGCCGCAACTACAAACTCGTTCAGCATTTTGTTTTTTATTTTTTCTAGTACAGTGTCTACTGATATTTTTTTTTCAATTAAATCAAGCACTGTCACTCCACATGAGTCCGCAATTGATTCCCAATCTCGATACCAACATATTTTTTGTTTAATTATTTCTTTAGTCAGAATGGCTGGATATCTACTGCCCGGGAGATCCAAATTTCTATAAATATATTTTAGATGAAGTTTAAGCGTGTACAAAAAAGTTGGAGGAATATCACTTTCCAGATGTATTATAAAATTTGGGGTATTATTGGGAAGGTTAAATATTTTCTTAAAAAAATATCTAAATAATAACTCAACCTTCTCAAATCTTGCACAACCCCAAACCTGAGCCCCGTAGCACATAATTGCTCGGGATACCGCATAGAAGATATGCAATTTCGAGGAGAAAGGAATTTTACTATTATATAATATTCTCTCAAATGAGCTCAAAGCAAATTTTGCACTCGTAAGTTTTTCTTCGAGGTGATCTTCCAAAGACAATCTCGAAGTCAGTGTAACGCCCAAATATTTATAACTATTAACCACTTCCACCCTTTCTCCTGCATAATGCCATACCTCATGTCTTGCCGGTCTCCCACCATTCCGAAAGACTACTATTTTAGATTTATTCAAGTTAATTACTAAGTTCCATTTTCTACAGTAATCTCCCAGTTGGTCAATCATTTTTTGCATAGTTTGTTGGTCTGACGCCAACAGGACCAGGTCATCTGCATAAGCTAAAAGTTTTATTACCATATTATTGATGTGGATTCCCCCATCTAAATTATTCTCTATGTCATTTAAAAATATTGAAAATAATATAGGACTTAAAAGACAACCTTGTTTGACACCCATTGATGTTTCAAAGGAACTGGACAATCCGTCGTGACACCAGACCGATGCCCGTGTTCCTGAATAAAGGCTTTTAATAATATTTCTCATTTTGTTGGAGACACCAATTTCAGATAGCTTGTAAAAAAGAGCGTGCCGATCTACTCGATCAAATGCCGCTGATAAATCCACAAAAAAGGCAAAGACCTTATTCTTTTTCTTATTTAGTTTTATTTTAATTATATTAGTCAGGTTCGAAATGTTATCGATTGTTGAGTACCTCTTCCTAAACCCTGCCTGAAATTCCCCAATAATATCGTTTAGTTCAGTCCATTGTGTTAATCTAGCTAAAAGGAGTCCGGTAAATAGTTTACTTATGGTATTACAGAAAGAGATACCTCTATAGTTAGATACTAAGGTTATGTCTCCCTTCTTAAATAAAGGAAAAATTATGGCATCCTTAAAGCTTGGTGGAATTTCCCTCTATCATAGATTGCATTGTATATTTCAACAAGTTTTACTAAAAGG
>JAKCPI010011112.1:0-43197 GCA_023213315.1 Euborellia annulipes | reverse complement strand
CAGGGCCGTTCCTGGCGGGCGTGCACTCCGTGCCAGCACGGAGGCGCCAGTCCCAAAGGGCGCCGGAGGCGCCTTCCAAGGGCGCCGGTGGCGCCTTCCAAAGGGCGCCGGTGGCGCCTTCCAAAGGAAGGCGAAGACGAAAAGCCAAAGGGCGACGGAGGCGCAAAGCCAAAGGGCGACGGAGGTGCAAAGCCAAAGGGCGACGGAGGCGCAAAGCCAAAGGGCGACGGAGGCGCCTTCCAAAGGACGGCGGAGACTCAAAGCCAAAGGGCATTTTCGTGCCTGGGTCCTTGGTCCGTCGCAAGTGAGAAAAATGTATTTCAAAAGAATTGGCTGCCAATCATTTGAAATAATTGGCGTAACTATATTGAATGGCGCCCCCCGCGGGTACAAGAATGTCGCCCCCCTCCATAAAAAAAAAAATTGTTAAATAAATGTAAATTTTAAATAGCTTTTTTATTTAAAAAAATAAAAGGGGAATGAATGACTTCCCCGAGACTTTCTCGTATATTCTCTCCGACCGTCCGTCGGTCTGTACACAAAAAAAGTACGGCCTGAGCTAAAGGTCGTAGAAAAATAATACTTACATATACCGATTCAGCATAAAAAACTGGTCCAGGGAAAAATAAGTTTTGGTTGCTAGCACTTCCGGTTTTTTAAATATTTAACATTTTTTAATTTTACATTTGGGTCATTCCACGTCAGTTCAGGCCATTTCACCCAAAATCTCAGATTTTTATGAAACTTGGTATGTTTGTTCTATGTATAGAGATAAGTAACAGCACCAAATTTCAATTTTTTATCTCACTTAGTTTTCGAGTTATGGCACTTAAAGTTTTGATTTTTTCACCTTCCGCGGCATGGACAATGCAAAACAAAATGTGACATGGAAGAGAAAATAATTTCTCATTTATTTATTTGACCACCAATCTAGATGAAATTTTTATGGTAGGTTCTTTAAACAATAAGGAATGAGAAAAAAAATATATCACGAATCTAAGTTATTCCTAAAATATAAAAAAAAATTCATATTGTTGATTTTTTTTTAGTTTTGAAAATGCAAACATGGCTTAGCGCTAAAGCCAATATCTCCAAAAGGGAATGAGATATTCAAGAAATTTTTTTTTTCTAAATAACAGTGTGCAACAAGAAAAAAAGCCCCGAGAAAATTTCTTCAGATTCTTAAGATAAATGACCTCCTGAATCCAAATATGACCTTCGTTTTCCCCCAGGACGTACCGTTTTCGGGGGGTAGCCCCCTATTTATTTCCGCCCCTTTTTGTTAATTATAGGGCCACGAAAAAAATTTGGAGGGATGAAAAACAATAATTTAGCCTTAACATTTCTTCAGAAGGCCAAGAGAAGTGAAAAGTTAAAAAACATTAACATTTTGTTCCAAGGGGGGGATGTGGGGGAGGATTTTGTCCCTTAAAATGCAAAAAAATCATTAAAAATATTCGATTTTTTCTGATTTTTCCCAAATTTTTCACTGATTTTCTACATATTCCAGCTGACAGACCCACCACACCCTTCCTTAAACATCTCTCAACTAAAAAAAATATATAGGACAAAGCGGGTGGGGTGTGGGCGATTCCGAAGCCCTTGCAAGAAGAATTTTTTTCAATTATTGACAAGAAATAATTTCTACCCCTTTAGATAAAATATGGAAATATTGAAGGACATAGAAGAATTCGTATATTTAAGTTTAAATTTGTAAAGATCAGCCCAAAAAAGTGAAAGTTATCCGCATATTTGCCAATTTGACCAACTGACCTGTGAATCTTCCATCTTCTTGCAAGGACTTTGGAATTGCCCACAGCCCATCCGCTTTATCCAATATATTTTTTTTTAGTTGAAGGATGTTTACGGAAGGGTGAGGTGGGTCTGTCAGCTGGAATATGTAGAAAATCAGTGAAAAAATTGGGAAAAATCAGAAAAAATCGAATATTTTTAATGATTTTTTTGCATTTTAAGGGACAAAATCCTCCCCCACATCCCCCCCCCTTGGAACCAAATGTTAATGTTTTTTAACTTTTCACTTCTCTTGGCCTTCTGAAGAAATGTTAAGGCTAAAATATTCCTTTTCATCCCTCCAAATTTTTTTCGTGGCCCTATAATTAACGAAAAGGAGTGGAAATAAGTAGGGGGCTACCCCCCGAAAACGGTACGTCCTGGGGGAAAACGAAGGTCATATTTGGATTCAGGAGGTCATTTTACTTAAGAATCTGAAGGAATTTTCTCGGGACCAGAAAAAAAGTTTCATTTTGTTGCACAGTATAATCTACATGAAATGGGCTTTAATTTAGTAAAATAAAAATTTTGTGTAATTTGTTCCCTCTATTTCTAAAGTTCATTACAAGTTTCAATATATAGTTTTACATGTTTAAAAGGTTTCAAGGGTAAAATGAAAATATACATTTTAAAGAGCATCTAAAAAATAATTGATTTATGAATTTTAATAAAAATTGTTGGAGCGAATTTTGAGAAAATTGAAAAAAAAAAAACTGAAAAAGTACATCAGTAAAGTACTAGTACTTTTTGGCCGATTTTGTTCAAAAACTTATTTTGAGTGTCCGAAAGGGTGCCTATCTTAAATATAAAATTTCAACCTCCTATCTCAATCCTTTTATGCTTTCATTTAAACAATGTGTTTTCCTCTGTGTTCAGTAATAAGCAGACACACACACAGAGTTCATTTGAAATCATGAAAGAATTGAGCTAGGAGGTAATTTGAATAAATAAATATTTTTTTATTAATGAATATTTTTTCATTTTCCTTCTCTATGAAAAAGAGGATAGTGATAGTTCGCGTGGAGGAAATAAAGAATTATCAAAATCTAAGCTACCGTAGCATTCGCCAAACTTGAAAATCACTACAGGTCTAATCACTTTAAAAAAAAAAATTTCATAATATAGTTGGGGGGGGGGGCGCCAAAAATGACCTGGCACGGAGGCGACAACTTACCCAGGAACGGCCCTGACTATGCACTAATTTTAATTATATAAAATTTGAAGGGAAATACTAGAACCAAAGGGCTTGCCTTTCTTTTTCCTCTATGTTGACGATAGCCTTACGGCAGTAAAACAAAGCCAACTAAATATTTTTCTAGATGAACTAAATTCGTTCCACCCGGCCATTCAATTCACAATGGAGACGGAAAACAACGGCATGATTAATTTTTTGGACTTAAAGATACATAGAGACGCAAGAGGAAAACTTGAATTCGACATATTTAAGAAACCGAATACTAGTGATAGACTGACTAATTTCCACTCGCAGATACCCCTCACTTACAAAGTGAACGCTCTTAGCTATTTTATTGAAAGGGTGTTTAATATATGTGATGATCAATACATTCCTGAAAATCTCAATAATATAAGAACCATGGCCTTAAAAAACTCCTACCCCCTTATTTAGTCAATAGATTAATTAAAAATCTTGCCAATAAGAAAAAAACGAAACTAACTCAAAATAATGCTCTTATGCCATTCAATAAAAATACAACCAATCCCCAATCCGGACCTATTTATATCACATTCCCTTACATAGGTGGCATAACGGATACAATTAGGCACATTTTAAACAACATTGGAATTAGCCTAATTTCCAAACCAATGAACAGCCTGTTTGCCTTATATATATTTATTTATTTATTTATATGTGTACAAATTCTCTTAACAGATTTAATGTTCTATTTACAAAGAGAATAGGAGAGGAATGGAAGGAGATGCAGGGATCCTGCGCCTCTCATCCTTGAGCAATGGCCCTAACGAAAACATTTCTATTTTTTTCAAAGAAGTCCACACCGACCTCATTAGCGACCTCGTTGCCGAGTCTCAGAATTGTTGAGATCGGCGAACGGACTCCCAAATTTGTTCTGGAAAAATTTACACTGAAAAGAGGACCATACCTCCGCGAATATGCAGGCACAACTAACCCTATCTCCCCCAACATATTGATGTCATCAATATGACCATTCAGAATCCCGTGGAGATAGAGGAGGGAATTTTTCCTCCTTCTCTCCGCGAGTGACTCAAGTTGGTATAGAGTCAAAAGATGGTCATACCTGACATCATATGTGTAGAACCCAAATGCCCTGGAGAATAAGAACCTGAGGAACCTCTTCTGAATTTTCTCAATTGAGTCATTAAATGCCTCGGAGTGACCACTCCAAATGAGACAACCATACTCAATAACACTCCTCACCAGGGACGTATACAGGGTTTTAAGTGCATCCTGGGCTTTAATATATAGAGAGACTCTTCTAATTAATCCAAGTCTCTTAAGACATGTATTTTTGGTCACCTCAAAATGTTTCCTGAATCTCAATTCTGAATCAAGGTAGATTCCTAAGTCCCTCACCTCGCTCACCCTAAGGAGGGGACAGCCATTGATCTCATAATCAAAAGAGATACCCACCCTTCTCCTGGTAAATGAGATTGTTTGACACTTAGATATATTCAAATCAAGCCTATTAGAAGTGCACCACGAGACAAGGTTGTTAATATCTTCCTATAATTCTAGACAATCACTATCGCCATTAATAATACTAAATATTTTAATATCGTCTGCAAATAGGAGACATTGAGAATTTGTAAGGCAAGTGACAACATCGTTGATAAAGATGGTAAATAGCAGTGGGCCCAGATTGGAGCCCTGAGGAACCCCTGATGGAGGAGAAAATTGTTTTTCAGAGAGGACCCCATCGTAGACTACTACCAACTTCCTATTTTCAAGATAGCTTTTGAAAAGGTTTAGCAGCGGAATAGAGAAGAATATATAACAACAAGGACCCCATCCCCTTAATGAGACATAAAAATATCATCTATAAAATACAATGCCTGGATTGCCAACAGTGTTACATCGGGCAAACTAAACGGTCGGCTCACAACAAGGACCCCATCCCCTTAATGAGACATAAAAATATCATCTATAAAATACAATGCCTGGATTGCCAACAGTGTTACATCGGGCAAACTAAACGGTCGGCTCACATTCGAGTACAAGAACATAAATACTCGGTTAGTAGTGGCAAAACCTCCACTGCTCTCGCACAACATGCCACTAATAACTGCCACCAGTTTGCCTTTGATGGTTTGAAAATTCTACATTATGAAGGCGACAGGCAAAAAAGAGAATTCCTTGAGAAATGCTATATATATCTCAATTCGACTCATGCTGTGAACCATCAGACAGATACTAAAGACCTTAATATGTATTATATAGCATTTCTCAAATAGAGGGGATGGTAACCCTTTTGTGATTTTTGTTTATGTATACAAAAAAATTTTATCTATATCTTTCTATAATTATTTTAACCTTTGTATATTTTGTGTATTTATTTTTATTTTTATATCTATTAATGTTAGAGAAAAAAATTTTCTTCTTAAAATTGAATTATATTTTAAAATTCATATTAGAACAAAATCAATAAGGAGGTGCCATCTAATGATTAATTTAAAAACTTATTTGTCCGTTCTTTTAATAGATTGCTCTATATTATTTTAATATCAATTCTGCTTTGGACACAGAGCGGTCATCAGCTTAGAGAAGGCACCTCACCACTATGTTTAACGCCCCTAAGGCATTTGATATTAATAGACAAAGCCCACCTACTATATCCTGTGAGTATTTTTTAAAAAATTTCAAAAAAACTGTATTATTTAATATTCATCTTTGTTTATATTTTTGTAAATTAAATTTTAAAGCGCGGCACTGAAGATGATGTGTGTCTTACGCATCGAAATATCTGCCAAATAAAAGGACGTCAGGTGGAGCTATAAAATTGCTGGTTATCATTCTCCAACCCCCTTACTCTACTCATCCCAGCCTATTATTCAATCTAAAATTAAATTTATTCGCCCATTGATTGTATCTAAACCTATGAAAATAGAGAATTTTAATATTGATTACATTTTCCCCCGAAACATTTGACATTCACAGAGAATCAAGGGTGTTTTATTTTTTTTGGCTGAATGCACTTCAATATCCTTCCATATAGAGTATATATATACTGTATATATCGCCTGCTGAAAATCATAGTGGCGAAAGTCCGAAAATTCATTTTTTCAAGTTTTTTTTCTCCAAATGTTGAATTTCGGACTTTTCGCAACGATGATTCTTAGCAAGCGATATGTGTATATATATATAATAGCGGTGGTAGGGTTGCTTTCGGCAACCCTGTCCCGCTAGGCCCTGACAGGCTCGTCTCGGGATATGACTAACTTTGTAAGAGTTGTCCAGGTAAGTGTATTTTAATTAATTTTGCACCATAATATAAAAATATGAAATAAAAAAATCGAGGAGAAATTAAATTTTAGGGGGGTAGGGCCAAAAGAAGGTTCTGAGGTCTAGAATACCATTTTTCAATTATTTACAGTCTAGAGAAGCGTCATTTTAAATTTTATTAAAATTGGGAGAAAAATAATAAAAGAACATCTCTAATTTGATATAATGATAGTTAGGCTAAAACCACCCCCGGAAACCCATTTAAAAAAACTCGATGAAACTCGGCCCAGTAGTTTCGGAGTCTATGCGTTATAAACAGACAGACAAACTTTGTTTTTTTATGTAATAGTATGGATATATGATACTTGAAAGGAAAGAAAATAAATAAACTCACCAGATGAGAATAACAAGAATTTCAGATTGTCAGCCCGAAGCGGAATGCCTGTGAATGATTTCAACTGGTTGATCCATCAGATAGATGGAGATCTGCGAGATTTTTTCCTTGAACTTTGCTCTCTATAATGATCTTATCGAGGGCAATTATGTGACCAATGAATGAGCAGGATTCGATTGCCTCCAGGCGTATTTTCATCCCCAGCTCCTCGAGGATAGAGCTATTGGTGCGATGGGCTGCCCAAGGAATCCTGAGCAGTCGTCTCCAGCATTACATTTAATGGTAGTGAGGTCTTGGTTTTTTCTTAGAACCGTCCACGCCTCGAACCTAAACAAAAAGATTTTTTTTTAAACATTCACACTCACACTCAGTCTTTCGCAACTTACCATATAAGTCTTTGACGATAAACGTTATATATATGATATCTATTGAGGGTTCAGGCATTTATATTTAAGTCATCTGGTATCCAAATAGCTTAAATAAAATTATCGGACTGTCTGGGGTTCGAATCCGCGACGTTTGGAATAGGAGGTAGGCACGCTACCTACTAAAAAAAAAAAAAAAAACAGTAGGAACATTTAATGGTACTTATTTGTTTTTCAAATCGAAATTATAATAAAATTGAAAATATATATAATATTAATTAAAAATTTGTATTTATAACCAAGTTGTTACGCACACGTTCGAGAAATAAAGAATTGAATATTATTTACCTGGTATGAGAAGGAGATTGAGTTGTTTCTGCTCAAGCAATGGCGAGTCTCTGATCATGCAGGGCGGCTCTTAGTACTCTGGCTGGAGTGAAGAGGGGCCCGGAGATGCGGATCAAATGATTCTCCGCTGCAAAAAATAATAATAAAAAATTATTAATAATTTATAATACTTATCGTTTTGGTTTCATAAAATTCTCTCAAACGAAACATACAATATTGATATAAAGTTTTATATTAATATTCATTTGACTTGGAATGTTCGATTCTAATTATTCTGTGCCTGCCTGCCTATTGGATTAATAGAATATTAATTACACAGTATTTTATTCAAAAATGAATAGATCTCAAAAACTTTTAAACTGTATGAAATAATGTTATTTAAAATTTTTTTTTTTTTTTTCAAATAAAATATCAAAATTATCTAATTATATGTATTGTATTTTAAAATAAAAAAAAAAAAAAAAAAATATAAATTTGTAAATATTTACATGACACTGAGAAGGTATAAAAGCTCTGGCCAACAATAAAATTTTGACCGCCGTTACTAGAGAACGCGTGGTTTGGGTGCTTTTCGAACTCCCAGAATCATTCTTAGTACCGGCGATGGGCAATTGCCTGCTTTCTCTGCGTGTGAGTTGATTTATTTGACATTCCTTTTTATCTATTTGATATTTTTGAAAAAGATTTTCAATTTCTAAATTGAAATTTTGATCCATTTGCCTCCATTTGATTCTCATGCTATCTTGGCTTATTTTTTACTCCATTCATTCATTATACTTGAGGCCTTTACTTCTTTTGCATAGAATAAATAAAGATAAATTTTAATTTAGAAATATTTTCAAATGAAATGAATAATAATTTTTTTTCTTTTATTTTCCAGTCGTTTTTAAAAAGAGAGGAGTGCGTGCGCCTTAAGGGTATTTTAAAGGTAATTTATATTAATATTAATTAATAAATATTGCATTTCTAATTCTTTTTTTTCAATTAGCGTACACCTAATCCTTCCTTGGATGATGCCTCCGCTCCAAGGAAGAGAGTACGCTTTCTTTTAGAGGGGCGCGACTCGCCAACGTTTCCTGTAAGTAATAATAATTAACTTAATTTAGCAGTAATTAATATTATATTGAATTTTCTCAATTAATTTTTTAGACCGATTCTGATCAACTTCTGGAATTTCATTTTTCTCAATTGAGAAGATGGAACGCAATGGATAATCTTGTCTCAAATGAGGATCAACCGTCAGAGGGCTCCAACCTCGAGATGGAAGAGAATCGTTCGGGCCAAGAAACTATTCATTGCACCGGGTTGAGAAGATGGGGAGTGATGGATAACCTTGTCGTAAATGAGGATCGACCATTAGAAGGCTCCAACCTTGTAATGGAAGAGAATCGTTCATGCCAAGACATTCATCATTATGGGAAACGGAAGGTGCCTCCCTCCTCTCCTCCTCGCCCCTTAAAGAAATTTAAGGGTCAGGATCTCTCCTTTTAACTCCATTCCTTCTCGGAGTTAAAATAGGCACCTAAGCTCAAGCATCACCTTGCCTACTTCCATCTTTGGCGAGGAATATTCATTTGGGCTCATGGCGGTAAGTTTATTAATTTCTTCTTAATCTTTAAATTTTTTCTAATAAGATTAATAATGTTTTTTTTTTTCTCTCTTCCTAATAGAGTCGTCCTTCCCTTGGATTGACACCTTGACGTTGGTGGGAAGGCTCTAGTAACTTCTTCTAATTCGTTCGTTCTACCTACTATGGATCGATTGGTTAGACAGAAACATTTTTCTCTCATCCAAATAATTCAATTACAACAACAAAAAGTAAAAAATGATGAAGAAGAAGTGAAGCTAAGAACAATCCATAAATAATTATCGAAAAAGAAAAGCGAAAAACTCCTCTTAAGTGAAAAAGTGAAAAAAAAGAAATAGACATTTTGATTTGTAAAATATACCAAAAAAATGTAATTATTATTTGAAAAATAAAATAAATAGACTTGTTTTATTTGAAATTAATTTTACAAAATAACCAACAAAGTTTCAAAACTTTTCTACTCTTAATCTGGAAGGTGGAATAATAAAAAAAAATCTGCTCATCGGGTCTGATTAAGAGTAAGAAAACTTTGCAATTTAATTGCTTATTTTTTATTTTTTAATAAAGAGAGTCAAGTTTTTTTGCAAATAACATAGTAGAAATGACGAGAACAGAAACGGGATAGACTAGAACTCAATAGACACGCAAGACATGAACAAATTTTAATTTATAGACTAGGCCTATAAACACAAAAATAATTAGGCCTATTACCTCTATAAAAGCGGGGGGTTCGCCTGTCTGTCTATAACCCTCTGTTTGACCAACTTCCCGTTGGAATTTTGAAACGAATTTTGCAGTCTTGTAGAGAACGTTAAGCAAAGTCCAACAAAATAATCGGACCTCCAAATTTCAAAGAGGGGTCGCAGAAATTTGTCGCAGAGAATTTGCCCATTGGAAAGTATTGTTTGGCTGTATGAATTTTTTTTTTTTTTTTTTTTAATTTGTTCAAGGTCTTTTTCGGCATCTAAGGCCATTTAATATATATACATTGACAAGTTAGTTGCGTTAATTTTCCTAAAGAAAAAAAAAGTAAAGAAAAAATACCTTCTATATCATCATTGATGTTTTGAAATTTCTTTCTTGAGTCTTGAAATCCAAATTAATTATCTATCCAAAGGATCAGCAGGCGTAGGCCTCGCTTAACTGGTGCATTGCTTCTCTTTCTTCAGTCATTCGAGTAAAGGACTACTGGCAAGATGTAAACACTCTAGAGTGTGACTATCACAGGAATGATACTGTGATGGTGTGGTTACTCGGTGGATAATTTTCTGCCAGGTGGATTTGACCGAAGGCTGCCTCAAACTGCATGCCACATTCTTTACTCAGGTCTAAAACAAATAAAAGGAGAAAAATATATTATTCAAAATATTCCAATTATACAAAATGTTTTTATTCTTTTTCTCATTTAAAGAAAAATAATATTTAAATTAGTCTTCGATTAAATTAGCTACCGGTAACTCGCGATAATTTTTAGTAAATATTAAAAAAATTAATGAGGAATAGTTATTCTTAAATACTTGCATAGAAATAAATATATTGTTTTTTATTATGCACTGTGTAATGTGTTTGATTCAATATTTCTTCTGCTGTTATTCCTAAGTGACATCAACCACTGCTGTCGTGTGGTTATTAACACTAGAGATATATATATCTTTTTTTTTAACCAAAAGACCTATGATGCCATTAGAAGGAACATATTCAAAAATAAATAGAAGAGGCGGAGGAACTCAACTATGATTCTGACTATTCAACACTAATTACAATTCATGAAATAAGCAATTTCGTCAATTCGCGTTATATATATTAGAATTCGAAGCATTCTTTATTTTTATTTTTTAATAAAAAAACATTGATTATACCTATTTTATTTGCTAGGATATTACGTGAGCTCATTTGGCACAGCTTGCGAAAATATCTCTGAAGAATGTCCGCAGGATACGGAGTTTGTAAGGGGGCACAGTAAGCCAAGTTGGATACCGGCTGGAGTCTCCGAACAGTTTTCCTGGAACAAAGATTAAAATTAATTAATTATATTATATACATCAGTGGTTTCCAAACTTTATGTTACAACGCCTCCCTTAAAAATATTTAATCATATGACGCCTCCCCCCCCCTTCCTCATTTTGTAAAATAATACAAAAACAAAAATTTTTAATGCTAAAAAATATAAATTTATATTAAAGCGGAGTCAAAAAAAATTCCTAGTCATATGCAGCCAAAATTATTTCTTTTGTAGCATTTGGGCCATCTTCAGAACCGGAGGCGAGAATAAATGAAATTTTAATTTTGAAAGAAAATTTTGAATGAAAAATAAAATTTTAACTAGTTGTAAGCATCCTCATATAAAATTTTAATTCTGAATGAAAAATGAAATTTTAATTTTGAAATTAAGCCTCCGACCCTAAAGATGGCCTAGACTAGTGGCCGAAACTTCACAATAAATATTCACACCTCCCTTTAGACTAGTCCGAGCCTCCCTAGGGAGGCGCGCCTCACAGTTTGGAAAACGCTGAAATACATAAGAATGTAAGATCAGTGAATTCTAACTTCGATTCGGGATTGAGTAGTGCATTTCTCGGTCTGTGTTACGTCTTTAAACCAACCCCCTAAAATAAAAGAATCAAATAATATAATTATTTAAAATTTTTAATCTTCATTTAACAAGAGTGTGATTGTTTTTTATCGGCGAGGCCAAACGCCCCATGGTCCCCGAGAATCGAACCGAGGATCTCCGGCCTTTCCAGAGCATCAGTGGGCTGTCCATTTCACTAGGCCACCGGACTCTCGACCTACACCAATAATCTCGAAAAATATTTAATTATTAATCTTCGTTGACCGAATTAAAATGTAACAGATCGAGAAATGAATCATAAATTGAGAACCGAAGGGAAATGTAAACGAAATAAATCCCATTCCACGATTTCAGCATTACATTATAATAATTAAATATTCATACAGGAGGATAATAATAATACCTACTTGGTGATAGAGTAGTTTGCTGTTCAAGCGACAAGATCGTGGTGGTAAAAGAAGGCAGGCACTCTCCTGTAGGAGAAACAAATAATAACAATTTCTTACTAAAGATGATATATATATATATATATATATATATATATATTTTAACCTGTTATGCAAATAATAAATCCCTTTCAACCGGAGAGAGATGAGCAGTGTGTGGCTTAACTTCTTATTCTCACCAATACCAACAAAACAATCGCTTTGAAGGTCAATCCCCTGGCTTGACTCGACTTGAATGCAACTAAAACTTGCATTCTTTATTCTCTCAGCTCACAAATATTAGGAAAGTTCCTCCTACCTGAAAATAAAAGAATTTTATTATGCTCTATCTAATTTATTTACTATAATTGACATATTTATCTTTAACTTGTTTGGCCTAATTAAGATTCAAAAGTGAATTTATAGTTTATAAAGAAAAATTATTTCAAATAAGTTGTGTATTAATGTATTTGAATAGAGTACTTGAGTAAAGAAATACCAAAATTTGATTGTTTATTTTAATATTATTTTATTAAGAATCCACAAAACTAGGCCTATCTAAGATTCAAAAGTGAATTTATATATATACAGAGATATTGAGTGAATTAGAGTTAAGGCATGAAAGTTTGGGAGTTAATTATATTGTAAAAATTCTGTTATTTCTTTATTCCTGGGGCATATAGAAAATAATAGAACTGTCAGAATTAGGTGAATAGGCTAATTAATTAAAAAAAAAAATTAATAGAAAGTAAACTCACCTGAAAAATAGAAATTGTGACCACGTTGAAAAGTGAGTGTAATGCAATGAATTTAAAATAATAAAACTTGAGATGCATGTAAATTATATTTGATAATAGGAAATTTTGATATTTTCTGCTCCATATTCATATCGGATGTAACGTTCTTTGAACACATCTAAAAAAACAAAACAGTTCTTTAATAAACATATATATATATATACAAAACTCAGAAGAGATCTAAGAATAACAAATTCCCTCCCTTCTTTAATAATATTTGAATTAAAAATTTTAATTAGAATAGCAAACTCACCAGAAAATCAGCAATTGGAAGAGGCACGTTGAGTTGAGATGCAGGATCATCTTGACATTTTGCAATCAAGGTTGAATTCTGAAAATAACAAAAATAATAATTAATTGATTTTTACCTGCATAAAAATGTTTGATTTAAGAAAATAAAGAATTCAATTCAAATTAAACTTTTGATCACTATGACATTTGAAATCTTTAATTGAATGGGAAGGTTTTTTTTTTTTTTAGAGAAATTATGAAAAAATGTTAGATGATATAAAGAAAAATTATTTCAAAAAAGTTGTGTATTAATATATTTGAATAGAGTACTTGAGTTAAGAAATACCAAAATTTGGTTGTTTATTTTAATATTATTTTATTAAGAATCAACAACACTAGGCCTATCTAAGATTCAAAAGTGAATTTATATATATATACAGAGATATTGAGTGAATTAGAGTTAAGGCAGGAAAGTTTGGGAGTTAATTATTAATTGTAAAAATTCTGTTATTTCTTTATTCCTGGGACATATAGAAACATAATAGAACTGTCAGAATTAGGTGAATGGGCTAATTAATTAAAAAAAAAAATTAATAGAAAGTAAACTCACCTGAAAAATAGAAATTGTGACCACGTTGACGAGTGAAGGAGGAATATTTTACTCCGGATTGAATTCTAAAACAAGAGATATCAATATTAATTATTATTATATTGGTTGAACTTTAGAAGAGGGATCAAATAATGGAAAATGAATAGAAAATACAGGTAGCTAATCGACCCTTAGTCTGAACTTCAACTTGTCAGATTTAAAAAAAAATAAGGACTAATCTTATTAATTAGAAAATATTAAAGCACTTTTAAAAGTGATCAGAAGTAATAACAAGTTGAAAAAATGAATATTAATTGAAATATCAATTGACAGAGACAAAGGCAAAGGTTAACCTGTTTAATCGAATAACAAATTTCGAATTTCCTATTATTTTAAGTAAATAATTTATTGAAAATATTAATTATAAATAAATTAAATAAGTATTTAAAGTGATTACTGACCTTAAAAAATGAAGTAAGAGAAGAAACGAAGGATGATATAAAATTTATTAACATCAATGTCATGTTGGAAGGCGGTTGAATTAGCCAAGTCAGAGATGAGATAAAGAGACGAGGCAGTGCAGGCAGAGGAGATGCGACATCACCATTTGGACGAGTTACTTTCCGAAAATTCCATTTACCTATCAAAATATAATAAAAAAATAAAATTAATAATTGAATATAATTATTTATTTAAATAGAAACAGGATCTTTAGAACTAATTTAAAAAAAAATTGAAGACTTTCTTTTTTATAGGAACGTATTTTTTTTTTTTAAATTTTTTAATTTACTTTAAAGCCTTTTTCGGCATCTCAGGCCATTTATACCTCATCTCAATTTATTTCAAATGATTGGTTGCCAATTCAATTGAAATAAATTTTGCTCGCTTGGGACATGAAGCGAACCCGGTACCCCTGGCGCGAGAATATTTATGTTCTTATCTTTATCTTCTTCTTCTTCTTTCTTTGCACTTATTATTCCCGCGGTGCGGGGTCGGCGGTAAAGGGGGCGACGGAATGGGTTTTTTGCGACCGGAAGAAATAGAACAGAACGGCCCGTCGCACGGCCTAACGCCTGTTGAAAATATAGAAGGAAGGGACAGACAAGTAAAGAATAGGTCTGCCCGTCCCAGCTCGGGTAGCTCGTGGTCGCCATCCACGTACCCACAAGATTATACCACAAGATGTGGGCCCCTGAGCAAGTTCTTATCTTTATACATAGCCTATGTACGTCAAGGGCGGTCCTAGCCTTACATTTTGGGGGGGGTCACTGTTTTTTTTTTTTTTTTTTATAGTATAAATAAATGGGCCTGGACCCCAATAAATATATATTAATCAAATATGAGTATCGTTTAAGTCTTAAATGGCCTAAGTTGCCGAAAAGATTGTGTGAATGGGAGAGTGAGTGGGAAAAAAGTGTGTGTTAAAAAAAAAAAGATTTTTTTGGGGGGGGGGGTCACGACCCCCTTGACCCCCCCTCTGGGACCGCCCTTGATGTACGTAAATATAACAATTAAATGATTTATTATATTTACAATTAGACCCTCGGGCCGTGGTATAATTGGTTTCGTGCTGGCCTTCTATACCAAGGGTCGCGGATTCGGTCGTCAGACAGTCTGATGTATTATTTAAGCCATTTGGATACCAAATCTTAATTAAATACGAATTTCGTTAGTAGTCTTAAATGACCTGAGTTGGCGAGAAGACTGTGTGTCAGAGCGGATTAATGCAATTTTGTCGGGGGGGGGGGGCGGGTTTTTTTGTTTTATATAAGGACCCGGGGAATATTCATTTTAAAGAGCATCTAAAAAATAATTGATTTTTCAATTTTAATCAAAATCTTTGGAGTGTATTTTTTTGGGAAAATCGAAAAAAAACTGAAAAACTACATCAGTAAAGTACTCTTTGACCGTTTTTGTTCAAAAGCTTGTTGTCACTTCCCAGGGGGTACTTTATTTAAATATAAAATTTCAACCTTCTAGCTCTTTTCATTCTTGAGATATTTTGTTCACAGACAGACAGACACACAAACAGACAGACTAAGTTGCAAAAACCACTTTTTTGAATTCATGGGACCTTAAAACGTGTATATCCATCAAAATCTCGACTTTGAATTTTTGACATGAAACCAATACTTTCTCTCTCTATAAATTAACATATATAGTTAAGAGAAAGTAAAAAAGAACAAATATTTTATAATCCGAATTGAATAGCTATCCCACGTTTTTCCTTAATAAATATTTAAGATAGCAAGTTTGCGAGATATGTTTGTGCTTAAGATTGGGCAAAATTGCACCCCCTGGAGTCGAACCAGGACCTCCACGCTTTCGAGGCGGGTGGACTACCCTTATCCTAGGGCGCCGGCCCAATAAGCACAACTTCTCGCATCCACCTCGCATCTATCTATCTATCTATACAGGGTGTCCGGTAAAGAATGGATAACCTTGAAATGTCTTATAGTATAACTTATGGCCGTTCAGAAAAAAATTGAAACAAAATATATCATAAGTAGTACCTAAGATATGATTTTTTTAAAAGAAAGGTCTAATTTTTTTACCTTGTTTTACTTTTATGAACACTACGATCAGAAATGAATGGATTCCATCGGTTTGTTGTTATTTTATTATTATACACGAACTATGCTAATAGATAAACAGTGAATAGTATGACTAGCTATTGCACTTTTTTAGTTTCCGTTTGCAATTATCGTGATTTACTTTGAATCAGTGTTAAAACGACCACCTGGCTATTTTATTTTAATTTGCTAATTTTTTAATAAAAAAGTGCAATAGCTAGTCATACTATTCACTGTTTATCTATTAGCATAGTTCGTGTATAATAATAAAATAACAACAAATCGATGGAATCCATTCATTTCTGATCGTAGTGTTCATAAAAGTAAAACAAGGTAAAAAAATTAGACCTTTCTTTTAAAAAAATCATATCTTAGGTACTACTTATGATATATTTTGTTTCAATTTTTTTTCTGAACGGCCATAAGTTATACTATAAGACATTTCAAGGTTATCCATTCTTTACCGACACCCTGTATATATATAAATGAAATGAGAAAAATGTATGTATGTATATGTTCTATAGAAATCCACAATTTCCAATGAATCTATTTGAAATTAAGTACACATATAGTACATGGACCAGGGAGTAACGTAGTAATAATTTGAATCTCTAAATATTTCTGGGGAATTAATTATAATCAAATTTCTTCAATATCTGGATAAAAAATTTAGATTTTTGACATCTTTATGACATGATTTATAGCCACCTTCAGGCAGACCCTTTGGGCAGGTATAAATAATCCCTTTTGTTTTCCTAGACAGTACCTCACTTGGACTCAAGGTTCTTTCTTAAAATTTGTAATGCAACAAAAATATTAACAACTAACAAAATTCTTGCTGCTGAAGGCAGGCAATTGCTCGCCAAAGGGGAAAGCCCGCCGAAAGCGGGCTTTGCGACTAGTTATACTAATGAAATTAAAATTTCATTGACTAGAGAAAGAAAGATCTTAAAAACCTTACCTAGATAAATATTGTTTTTTATTTAAACTAATACTTTTATTTTCAAAATCAAAAAACCAGAATGCAACAAATTATGTTTCAGTAATAATTTTAGAAAAACCACTTTGCACAGGCTAACAGGGATTAGGCCAAACTGATGGCCCAAAACTAATTATCCTAATCCTAAACAGAGAATAAGATCTCTGAATAACTTTCTTCAACTAAAAAACCTTATCTGTACAAATACAAAATTATACCTATGGGAAAAACCTGTATCAGATCAATATCTTATCTTATACTATTAAACGAGCAATGTACGTTTATTTGGTTTGTTTGTTTGTTTATATCTAAGCATATCAGTTCTCGAAAACGGCTCTATTTTTTTCAAATTTTAAAAATATACTACAGTTGCGGTCCCAATGTGAAATTGTGCTAGGTCTTGTGTTTGGGAAAATTCGGGTACTAGTACTTTACTGGTGGACTTTTTTAGTTTTTCCCCTTTTTTTTTGAAATTCCCTTTAACGATTTCTTCAAAATTTTAAATATTTTCCTATTTCAGGTATAGAAAACAAATTGCGCTAGGTCTCGTCTTCGGGAAACCCCGCGTACTAGTACTTTAGTGATGTACTTTTTTAGTTTTTTTCCAATTTTCTCAATATTCCCTTTGACGAGTTCTTTCAAATTTTAAATTTATACTATTTCCGTCAACAAAACAAATTATGCTAGATTTCGTTTTTGGGAGACTTCGAGTACTAGTACTTTATTGATGTACTTTTTTAGTTTTTTCCAATTTTCTTGAAATTCGCTCTAACGATTTCTCTCAAATTTTAAATCTTTCCTATTTCCAGTTGGCAAAACAAACTACGTTTGATCTCGTCTTTGGAAAACCTCGAGAACTAGTACTTTACTGATGTATTTTTTTAGTTTTTTCTCGAAGTTCCCTTTAAAGATTTCTTTCAAATTTTAAATATTTTCCTATTTCTTCTATATCTCGAGCCTCTCGAGTACTAGTACTTTACTGGTGTGCTTTTTTAGTTATGTCCATTTTTCTTGAAATTTGCCATTAAGATTTCATTCAAATTTTAAGGAGTTTCCTATTTACTGGTGTACTATTTTAGTTTTTTCCAATTTTCTCGCTTTAACAATTTTTTTTTTTTTTTTAATTTAAATATTTATTATTTGCTATATACAAAACAAATTAGTAGAGTCCGACCGAAACAAGATTTTCAGCCGAAACTGAAACCGAATTTCGGCCTTAATCTTAGTTTCGCTCTAAACCGAAACTTGTATTTCCTATACAAAATTCATATTATTTGACCTTTTTTTTTTTTTTTTACTTTTCTCTCTTACGAAAATTTTTAGGTGCGAATCTCATTCGACTTTTTTTTGTGTGTGAGTCTCATCCCATCTTTTCAAACTCAGGTTTCGGTCGGCCGAAAGTTTCGGCTGGTTTTTGGTCGAAACCGAAACTTCGTTCTGTTCCTATAAATTACGTTTGATCTCGTTTATGGGGAAACTTCGAGTACTAGTACTTTACTGATGTACTTTTTTAGTTTTTTCTAATTTTATCAGAAAAAAACAACCGAGCTCCGGTTCGGTCAACCCGGAACTGTAAAGCATTAAACTAGACGATTATTTGTAAATAAATTATAAGACAATAGTTGAGATTAAATATATAATCATAAGTGTTTGCTCAAAACACAAGTAGTCTTATTGAAAAATTGAATTAAAAAACAAAAAATATGAATGATGAAAATACAAATCTATTGATAATTTCAGAGATTAATTGTTAAATTGAATTCTTATTGTCTGATAGGAAAATTATTATTAATTATTTATTATAATGATCCACTTAATATTTCAAAATAATTTAGATAATATTTTAATATATAAAGGCAAAAATTTGTGAAATAATTATATTTCATGAAAACATTCGCCAAAATGAAGGTGGTTTTTGTCATTCTGTTAGTGACTCTCACGGTGGCACAGGTAATCAACATATTTTTAAAATTTTTCAAATATTTAGAATTAATAAGTTTTTCAGAGTTTAATGGCTGTAGATATTCATTTAAAAGAAAAGGACAGGAGCCTTCCCGGGAAACAGCAGCCAGGTGAAATAAAAAACTTTATATTCTGTTGCCTACATCACGCACTCCTCTTAAGGGCACGCAGAATTGTCAATGCCTTGAAGTTGAGTGCGACTAGCTCTCGAAACGTTGGCAACAGAATATAAAGTTTTTTTTATTTCATCTGGCTGCTGTTTCCCGGGAAGGCTCCTGTCCTTTTCTTCTAATTAAAATAATTTCAATAAATTATTTTGTAGGCTTTAGAGCCGAGAAATATTGAAATTCCTCAAGATAAACTTTTTCCTAAAAAGACATTGACGGAATGGCAAGAAATTTTAAAAAATATTAAATATTATCCAAGTCACACATCAAAAACAAAAGGAATTCAACAAACAGGTGAGGGATTTCTAATTTTGTTATCTATAAAATATTTTCATTATTTTCGTATTTAGAAGTTTAGAAGTTGGTTTGGTAAATAATAGAGATGGAACAAGAACTTAGGGGGATAAAAAACCAAGTTACTCACATTCCCCAAAATGCCGTGCTTGGGCAATTTCCTTGGCAGGTTGCAATTTATACTGATAACACGTTCTGTGGAGGAGCTATCATTTCACCGAATTGGATCCTTACTGCTGAACATTGTCATTTATTAATAGCTCTACGTATTCTCCAGATGTGAGGATGTTAAACGCAGATCGTAAATTTGAATAGATCCTTTAACTTACCTACTCGACTCGTTTTACTGTCGGGTGAATTGGTACGCAGGGGTCCTCATTAAAAGATTGAAAATTGTTAATTTGTTTATTTATTTCGCAGCTTTCGCTGGCAAAACTCACATTCCCAGAATCATTGGCGGTGAAAATGCAGTGCTTGGACAATTTCCTTGGCAGGTTGCAATTCAAATGGATAGCACATATTTCTGTGGAGGATCGATCATTTCACCGGATTGGATCCTTACTGCTGGACATTGTGTCGATGGATTTAATTCTTTCAAAATCTTTTTCGGAACTCTTTCTCCCAACACTGGAGATACTCAAACTTCTAATGTATTTAAACTTCATAGTCAATATGACAAAGTTAATATAGTGAATGATATTGGTTTGATTCAACTCCCTAAACCATTAATTATATCTTGTAAGTTGATTTACAAAAATTATCAAAAAAATCCTCTCTTGCAACTAAGATTTGAGATATGATTTTTCGAATTCCAGTTTTTTGATTATATTTTTTGATGGTATATTTTAGAATAATGGAAAATTGCTTCTTTTTTAGCATCCATCAACGCAGTAAAGTTGCCTTCTTCTAGCATTGGTGATCTAGTAGGTGAAAAAGCTCGTGTTAGCGGATGGGGAAAAACTTCAGATAGTAAGTAGATTAAATTAATTTAAACATTTGAATATGAATGAAATTTTTTTTTTAGGTTCTGAAATTTCTCAATCTCTTAAATGGGTTGATCTTGATATCCTTGATTCCGAAAAATGTGCAGTTGTTTATGGACCTTTTCTAAGTACTCAAATCTGTGTTTCGGGGGATAATCACAAAAGCACTTGCAACGTAAGTTTTTTTTCCAGATTATTTATCTTACTTTATTTATATCCTTGGTCTTGATGATTTCAGGGAGACTCTGGTGGCCCACTCGTCCACCAAGGAACGGATGGAATCTGGGAACAGGTTGGAATCGTCTCTTTTGGTAAAAAAGAGTGTGAAAGTGGCCAGCCTCTTGGGTTCACTCGTGTTAGCAGTTATCTTAGTTGGATTAGTGCTAATGCAGGATTATCCCTCTAATTTTTTAATTTATTTTAAACCAAAATAAATAATAATTTTATATTAACATAAATATTGATACTAAAGGTGACGGTCTTTTCTCTCTATAAATGAATTTTTTATATATACTTATTTAAGAATTCTAGGAGTTTCAAATAAAATAAATAAAAAACTACAAACTGTTTTTAATTTAATTTATAAAATAACATTACTTGATGTAACCTAATATTGATAATTTAGATCAACGATTTTGTGAATATCCTTATGAGATTGACCGGTTGAGAGTACGCGATGATTTTATTGGAACAGTATCTAAGAGACGTAGAAGTCTATATATGGTTCCCTCTCAGTGATGCAATCTTCGAAAGTAATAGGCTACATTCCGGTGCTGTGCAAGTCCCTCCTCAAACTAGGATGGAAAGATTGGATAAAAGGAATCTGGAGGAATTAGAATAAGGAATAGTTTATTAGCTGAAATGAACACAGGAGATGTTAGAGATAGGAAATTATAACTTCACGTGATGCCGCAGAGGGGTAAATAACATCCCTGCAGACCCCGCAATGCGGGAGGGGGGAGAGGGGGCGCAGCAGGTCAAGGGAGCATAAAAAATATATAAAAGAATTTAAAAAATAAAATATAGTAAACACATTATCATCAAAATAAATTTTACAATTCCTTAAGATACTGTATCTTAATAAAACTGTTTCATAAATAACACTGTTCAACAGTGAATTTTTCTCTGGGGTATTATGAGCTGTTCTGACTTGTGAGTATATGGGTAGCGCTGATTCAAAAAATGCCAACAGTTTTACCTCAACAATTAGATATATAGAGAAAAATAAATTTTAATAGAAAATTTCCTCTAAAGTGGCTCTAATTTTGAATTTTCAATTTTATTTTTTTAAGGCGTGACACCTTAAAAATAAGCAGTTGTTAAAATATATAGAAATATTCCAGTTTAAGTACAATTGGAAGTGATTTAGGGGTGCAAAACGCAGCTTAAAGTTGAGAAAATAGGGGGTTTTCAGTTTTATTTAACTTTAGACACCACAAAATTTTTTTACCATCGCTGTATGCAAAAATCGTGTAAATAATAAAATATATTTAAATTTTAAATCTTCGGAAATCTAGATTAATAATTTTTTTTTCTTTTTTTTTTTTTTTTTTTTTGGGGGGGGGGGGCAATTAATGTAGTTTCGCCTCTGGAATGCCGGGAGATGGCCAGAGGTTGGTTGGTTGTGTGGTGTGTGTCATCGTGCACGAAAGCACCTCGGGTAAATAAACGGTAATCCCGGTAGGAATTTTAAATAATAATAATAATTTGATCAAAATATACTGTATGATGAATTATCCGATGAGAACTGGAAATTCATACTTATAATGAAAAATTATTTACAAAAAACCCCGATTTCTATTTAGTGAAAAAAAATCTCCCAAAGCAGATATGATTATATTAATACTATTATTTATAATTACGTTCAGTAAAAATAAATGAACTAGTCTACTTAAAAAAAATTATGGCTCACCAAAATAACCGTCGGCGACTGAGAACTCGAAGATTAACTTTCGAAGGGTCACAAGAAGTGAGGAGAGAGAAATACCACTTCAAAATACGGCGAGATATCTGAAAAATAAATAATTAATTAGTATATACTGAATATATATGTTTAAATTTGTTTAGTAAGGAATAAAGAAAGAGCGAATGCAGCTATATTTTTTATTTCGTTTATTAGGCACTTCAAGCCGATGTTTCGGTCAGATTTGCGACCAACCTCAGGGCTGAAGTGTGTCAATAAAACTCCTCAAAAAGTCAAATGGCGTGTAAAATATTTATTGCCATTTAATAAGGACCAAAAGCTATGCGAGTCAAGGTTAGATTTGATTAAGATCTTTTTTCGGCATCTAAGGCCATTTACCTGGTAGAGCCCCAAAGAAAATTGCTTATATAAATATTTCAAAATGAATTTCGGGTTTTTTTTTAATTCAGACTATAATTTCAAAGAAATTTCTGATTTATCCACTTTTTCTCATTAATGTGAATATTTTATTAAATTTTTCACTCGAGCCTGTCATTTAAAAGTTCTCAAAAAAAGAAGATAGTTGAAATACATGGCGAGAATTTCAGAAAGACAAAGACCCTTGTAAGAATCTTGCCTGCCGAAGCCAAATAAGAAGCTTCACGATATAATTATATATATTTAGATTACAAAATTTAAAAAAAAAAAAGTTTATATTAGAACATTAAGCTTTTTTAAATAAGCTAGTCTACTTAAAAAAATTTTGACTCACCAGCAGTTGGAGAATCAACTTTCGAAGCTTTGTAGAGAAGAGAGGAAATTAGACTTCTCCAAAATGGGGAGAGATATCTGAAAAATAAATAGAATAAATTATAATAAAATATCTTAAAAATCTTTACAGTCATAGTCATAATTTCTGTTAATTGGTATAATTTTATTTGCAAAGGATGGGACTCTTGGAATGTAAGTGAGAACTTTTATTCTAGTCCAAGAGAAAGGACCTATCTACCTAGACCTAGATCTACCTATTTAATTAAAAATTTAAAATCTACATAATAAATAGAACATTTATTCTTATTTATTATTTTTCTAATATGTCCTCTAATTTGTCCTCATATATTATTGTATTTTTAGAAAAATATAATATAAAAAAATATTAATAAAGAATCCTGATGCCCTCGGGGCTTGGTGTAGAGGTTAGCGTGCTAACCTCATATACCAAACGTCGCGGGTTCGGACCCCAGGCAGTCCGATGATTTTATTTAAGCCAATTGGATACCAAATGGCTTAAATAAGAATGCCTGGACCCCATATATGTATATTAAATCAATAACGGTTATCGTAAATGTCTTATATGGCCTAAGTTGCCGAAAAGACAGTGTGAATATGTGCGTGAGTGTGAGTGGGAATGAGAAAAAAGTGTGAATGTTTAAAAAAAAATCCTGATTGAAAAGGTGGAGAAGACAAGAGTTAAATAACCGAAACGTTATTCATTAATTAATGTAGCCACTTATTCTAGGAGTTTTTTTAAACCTCCTAGAAGGCTTTAGAAATGCTGATTTCTCAAAGAAGAAATGAAAAATTTTCAAGTAACTACGTTGAGAGATAAACGTTGCTAGTGATATTGCATGCGGTCATACACAGAAATAAGAGACCGAAATTTTTATTAAAATTTTAATTTAATTGGCTACCAATAAATTGAAATAAATAGAGCAGGGGTCTAAATGGTCACCGATGCCGAAAAGAAAAAGCAAAGGATTTAGGGGAGGGAGGGTGGGGGGGGGGGAGCAAACAAAAAGTGTATGAAACGAGTTCCTAAATGTTTAAACCCCAATGCCCCATCAGCGATTATATTATTATTCATTATTCTCTAAGTAAGTGTATAATTACTGTAAAATTAAATTTATTTATTTATTTAATTTTGAAAACATAATCCTGATATTGAAACTACCAGTAGGTAACTCATAACTAAATATTTCATATGCTTCAAGATGTTAAAGTAAAAATTGAATGATTACCTCTTAGATTGCGGAAAAGCAGTAGTGCAGCTTTTTGGTTGAACGCCCGGCTCGGTAGGCCACCACTGGAATGAAATGCATCGTTGGAAGCTGAGCCTCCAGGGGCGATGACAGAGGGCGTAGGGAGCGAGGGGAGCTGCTTAGTGGAGGGGAGTGTAGCCTCATTATATCTGAAAAATAAATAATAATAATAATAATAATACATTTATAAATTATTTCAAGGGGGTGAAAAAAAATTAAATAATTGGGACAATTTTAAGCAAAAATAAAATATTCTATCTACTAGTCTGCGGCAGTTCCTCGCCTTTTCTTGATCCCGTACAAATAAAGCTCAACATACCGGTATTTGGCTCGGGTCCGCCTGCGGCATTCCCTTTTCGAATTTTAATAAATTATTTGAACAAGAAGGGAAGAAGGCTTCTTAGCAAGGGCGGATCCAGAGGTGTTTCTCGGGGGGGGGGGGGGGTAATCTGGTGTGACTGGTCGCACAGCACACAATTTTTCCTTAATTTCGATAATTTAAAGGCGCATTCTGTATTTGTTTGCCAGAATATAAATACAAATCAAATTTTTAAGTATTAATTTTTAAAATTTTACATTCAAAATACATTTTTTTCGAAAAAAGTATTTTTTTTAAATCTCAGGGGGTAATTACCCCCTTTACCCCCCCCCCCTCCTGTATCCGCCCTTGCTTCTTAGTAAGAGAAAGTTGGGTGCTGTGCAACCAGCCACACCAGATTTTTTAAAAATGTTTTGTAGAATTTTAGTACATATTGATCCAAATCATAATCATGAAACACTGTGACTCAAGAAACGAGCGGGCGGATTTTGAGAGCTTTAAAATACTAGCCAGCTAGTGTAGACAGATTAACAATTCAAAATCGGTTCCATTCAAAAAGAGGCCTTTAATTATTATTTTTCCTTAATTCCCTTCCTATCCGCATTTTTTGTTATTCAACGGAGGTTATTTTGAATGTCAATAAGTTGGTGGGGAATGGTAGGTAAAAGGTCCGCCAGATGGGAGCAGAGGTGCTGTTTACGCTTCGTTCATGTTGGACCAGTAGGCTGCTGAGTTGCGACCGGCGGTTTGCCGCTGCCCGCCAGTTAGTTGCATTGTGGCTGTCGGCCCCGTTAGATTCCTCTGATCCAAACAAGTCAGTCAGTTATCGTAAAAACGGACGTGAGTGATTTTTATGTGATGTGTTGAGTGACCTGTGATATGACATGACCCACGTGTGCCTTACAACTCGACGTCTCATCTCAAAACAATTGCAAACCAGTCTATAGGTAATATTACTCACTCACTTGTCAAAAACAATTCCCTCCCTAAACGCATGCTTATGTCTGATGTGACCAACATAACACATGTTATATTCATTTAAGGTTAGTAATATAACTCACTAAATTTTTGATTCGGTCGTGATTTTAAATAATATAAAATGAATTATTATTTTTTCATAATAGACAGGTATAATAAATATTTTATGAAAATTCAATAAGAGCTTTCGATTTTTAATAATTGATGTATATTTTTAAATATTGGCCCAAGATGTATTTTTTAATTCGTTAAAAAGAGATTTTTTAATGCCAAAGCTTTAGCTACTTGTTCTAGAGGTCAAGGGTTTGCTTTTAATTCCAGGCGGAAAAAAATTATTTGTATTGAATTGATTGAAATAAAAAGAAACGGGCCTCAGATGCCGAAAAAAACTACCTCATTGAAGGATTATGTTAGTGGCGGGGGTCGAGATGGGATGTAAAAAACTCTAGTGAAGGTAAAAAATTAATAGACGAAGAAATCTGGTTTAGAAAAATGAAAAAGCCGAAAAATAAATATGAAATAGGAAGAGACGCTAAGGAAATTCACTCTGGGGATGTTAGATTTTTTTACGCCTGCCTCCGCATGTTGCATTTAAGTGAGTGCCGGCGAGATATCTACGATACGAGACGAATCATTATAACCTTTGTAATTAAAAAAAAATCACTTTATCTGATAATAACAGAAGATATTTTATAATTAAAATAAAAGTATTATATCTAAAAATGAATTTTTAATAATAGAGAATAAAATAAAAAATCGCACAGCAACAACTTTCGATTACTGTGTGAGCATTAAGTGCTCACACCAGATTTTTTGTGACAACATATTTTTTTAAGGTCTTTCAGCATCGGAGGCTATTTAGACCCCGTCTCAATTTATTTCAATTGGATTGCTAAATTTTTGTCGCATGAGTCGCGAACCCTTGACCCCTAGCACAAAAGGCAGAAAATCTAGGAGGGGACCTCCCTCCGAAATTTTCAAACTATATACATATATATGTGTATAAGGCCAATATCTATAACACACTTTACTCTTGTACTTCATAGGAAAGATAGTAGAAATTTTTGCTTGCCATAGTAACAAAATATAAATATTTTCCCATGTTTATAAATTTTACATATTGAATTCAAATGTACAGAACTGTCTGTCGGACACTAAATATATATATGTCGTCACAAAAAATCTGGTGTGACATGCACAGAAGCAAGGGCGGACCCAAGGGGGGTAAAGGGGGTAATTACCCCCCCTCCCCCGGAGATTTGAAAAAAAATACTTTTTTTTCGAAAAAAAATTTATTTTTAATGTAAAATTTTAAAAATTAATACTTAAAAATTTGATTTGTATTTTTATTCTGGCAAACAAGTACAGAATGCACCTTTAAATTACCGAAATTAAGAAAAAAATGTGTGCTGTGCGACAAGTCACACCAGATTACCCCCCCCCCCGAGAAGCACCTCTGGATCCGCCCTTGCACAGAACACACTTTCGATTACCGAATGTAAGAGAAAGTTGTGTGCTGTGCGAAGTAACACCAGATTTTTTTATTTTAATTTATTTAATGTCTTTTTCGGCATTTAAGGCCATTTAGACTCCATCCCTATTTATTTCAAATGATTAGTAGCCAATTCAAATGAGATAATTTTTTCTCGCTTAGGACGGGAACCGATCCTAAGCATAGAAGCAGCTAATGTCTCCTCTCTGAGCCACGGGCTTGGGGATACAATTCGATACAATGAAAATAAAGAAAATTTAGTAAAGTAAAATTTGTAAAGTTAATGAAACTATGTAGGCCTATATTATAATGGCTCTTCGAATTCCAAAATATTGCCTGCCTATTCTTAAACTTTTTAAGGCTAAACACCACAGCCCTATCACAAGGTCTCTGCTTCCCCGTGTCTTTATTTATTGTAGAATGATAATAACACTCTATTTAAAAGTTTGGTGTGACTGGCGCACAGCACACAACTTTCTCTTACCTTCGGTAATCGAAAGTTGTGTTCTGTGCTTTTCACACCAGATTTTTTGTGTCGACATATATTTAGTTTCCGACAGTACGGAACACTTGAATTCAGATGTAAAATTTATAAGTATGGGAAAATATTTATATTTTGTAACAAGGGAAACCATTTCTCCTATCTTTTCTATGAAATACAAGAGTAAAGTGGTCTTCAAAATATTTCAATGGCAAAATGAGAATTATACATTTGAAAGAGCATCTAAAAAATAATTGATTTTTGAATTTTAATCAAAATCGTTAGAGCGAATTTTGAGAAAATAAAAAAAAAAAAACTGAAAAAGTACATCAGTAAAGTACTAGTACTCTTTGGCCGATTTTGATTAAAAGCTTATTTTCACCGTCAAGGAGGTTACAAAACTTAAATAGAACATTTCAACCTCCTGGCTCAAATCCTTCATGCTTAAAATTGAACACACACCCACCCACAGACAGACCATGTCGCGAAAACCACTTTTTTGGACTCAGGGACCTCAAAAAGATCCATCAAAATCTCGGCATCGAATTTTCGACATGAAACCAATACTTTCTCTCTACATATATTACCATATATAGAGGCAAGAGAAAGTAAAAATAAATAAATAAAAGTAGAGGAAGAGTTTCTCGCAACAAAGGTTTTTTTTACCAATCTTTATTGATAAATTTATTCAATTTATTAATTCTGAATTTTTAAAAATTTTAATTTTCAGATTCATGTTTAATATTAATATTCCAAAAAAATAAATCAATAAGTTTACTTGTACTATTGCTACAAACTTTATACTAATGATATCCTTATAAGAAATTATACCTTTACTTGTCATTAATCATATATGGAATTATTACCTTCAAAGCGGAGATGTAATTAAACCATTAAACGAGTCTTCTTCCTCTCCTTTCATCTCGCCGATTAATCTCAAACTCTCCTCTTTATAAATACATTCAATCGAAAAATAAAGTTTTTAAATTTCATAGCGTCATATATTCATGTCATGTTTGTAACCGAAGTGTTTTCTGATTAAATTTCATTAAAAAAAAAATAAAATAATTAAACATTGACACCTATTCAAAAACATGGAATAGGAGTTAACATAGGAAGAAAATTAGTCTGATTTTCTTAATTTTATGGCCTATACCGCCATCGGCGGTCCTGTACCCGGCCAACGCCGCACTCTCGCCTTCATGAAAGAATCAATCATGTGCCAAGACTTTCTTGAGACTATTTTTTTTTTTTTTTTTTTTTTATAAACATTAGGAAATCAAAAATTGAAGGAAATTTTATTTTATTATTTATATTACATAGAATTAAATGAAATTTAATCAGAACGGAAAGAAATCAAAAACTGCGTACGTTTGAGTAGTGATATTCAAGGCAGCCAAAAGCAATAAAGAAAAATATATTTATCTTTAGCTTTATTTCATACGTTTGTCGACGTTTCGGCCGATATTCCGGCTTTCATCAGGACAAAGTGCTGTTTGCTTCGAGCTCATAGAGGCTCTTGGTAACTCCTTACAATGCGTTTGTGTGAATATTCGTCGAATGTCATTACTTCTGGTTCAATAGTTGTACTGCGTACGTTTGTTAGCTTAGATCAGTGTTTCCCAACCTTTTGAAGTCCACGGCACCCCAAAAGTGCGTTGGGAATAACATTACACATGTGGGGCACCCTTCTCCCCCCCCCCTAGCAAAACGGAAGCAGCTAATTTTTTCCGCACTCCGGAACATTTTTCCCGCTTACGTTAAAATCATTTTGACCCTTTTTTTTGAAAAACCTTATTTTTTCCGCCTCTTTATTTTTTTATTTTTTTTGGTTTATTTAAATATCTCGCGGCACCCTTGGGTGCCGGGGCACACCGGTTGGGAATCAGTGGCTTAGAGCTTTGTACGTACTAGCCGCGCCACTCGCCTTCGGCGGAAAAGCGAAATAAAGCTCAATGCTTTTCTATGGGAAAATTCCGAGTTTTTTGGAATTTTTTTAGCCTCCCCATTCGGGAATTTTGAAACCCGAGTATTTTTCCTGGACTCCTATAAGAGTGTAAAATTTCATTTCAAAATTCCAACCGGACAAACAGAGAGGATCAACAGACAGACACTCACTCCACTATTATATATAAAGATTTTTTTTATTTATACCGTATAATAATAGAAATAGATATAATGAGGAAATATTGCAATCACTTAAGTTCGCAGTCTATCGTAAATGTTAACGTTTGGAGATCCCAGAAGTTTAAAAAAAGGGTCTAATTGTAAAAGTAGTACTAACTAATTTTTTACGATTTTATCAAAATCGGCTATAACGATTTTGATTAAAATTCATTTAGATTTTATCCCGAGTAAGCAAGAGAGGACTGTGTGATTCTAATATATCGGCGGAAACTAAAAATATCTCGACACAAAAAAGAATCTGGTGTGACAAGCACAGAACACAACATTCAATTACCGAAGGTAAGAGAAAGTTGTGTGCTGTGCGACCAGGCACGCTAGATTCTTTTATAATATTTTTATTTAATTTTTATTTAAATTAATATTACTAATGAATTAACAATTTGTTATCAATTTTGATTTCGGTTAATAGACCAACACTTTCTTTCCTTTTACTCGCTAGTACAATGCGTGAAATTCAATCAGGCGATAAATTTTTTTCTTTATAAGACTTACGTCATTCCCTCTATTTGAATAAATGCCATCAGTTGTTTAAAAATTTCTATGATTTCATTTCATTGAGGAAAATAGAAAATGTTGTTGTTGTTGTTATTATTTGTAATATTGTATTATTATTACGAATCAGGCTTGGAAGCAGCGAGAGTGCAAGAGCGTTAATAATTATTCTACCCAGTGACCCTCATTAGATTAAGCCTTTATGAAACAGCCTTTGTTTTTTTCACACTTAGCAATTATTAATCGCTTAGGGGTTTAAATCTCCACTTTTTTGAATAGGAAATTTGTAACAAAACATATTTGGAAAAATAATATTAAACAAAAAGACGAATGGAATTAAAATACCGATTAAAGAATCATCGTCTTATTCAGGTTGAAATTCAATATTAACATAAAAAAATAATTAGTTTATTAATTAAAAAAAAAATAAATAAATAAATCTTTCTATTTAGATTTAAATGATTTAAAAATAATATCAAATTATCGATCCAGTTTTTTTTTTATTATTAACTGTAGGTATTATTTATGTTGATATATCGCGCAAATCACAATCAACTTTTCATTGATTACTGGTGACCTAATACCTTTGGGTAAATAAAAACCATCCATTCAATACGGACCTTCTATAATTACAAAGGACAAACTAAAAAAACAAAAGTTGTTTTTTCTAATCTTGAAAGATGACCTATTTAATAATTTTTTTTGTTTTAATAATTTATTCCCCCCCTCCCCCCCCCCCCCCATTGCCCCAGATCCGAAAGGAAAAAACTCCGCCAACACAGAATTATGGAGCTTGAATATTATTCAATACAAGAGGACTGATAAAGAAAGAAGGGACAAAAAGTCAATCTTAGTTCGCAAAATATACGTTCGCCAATCACCAGGTGTGAGCCCTTCAATGTAAACTCGCATCTGTTCAAACGTTACTGCCTTATCAATAGATAGCTTATCCCCTCTTTGAGGACGTTTCATTGGGACCCATTTTTTCCATTACAATTTTCTATATAAACTTATTTTATAAATTGTGTAATTCTTGGATTAGAATATACATTTTACTTTCTCTTAGCTATATATGTAATATATAGTGAGAAAGTATTGCAACCATGTCAAAAATTCGATGATGGATATACACGTTTTGAGGTTTCCTGAGTCCAAAAAAGTGGATCTCGCTATTGATATGTGTATGTGTGTGTGCATGTCTGTCTGTGTGTAGATGACGATTTTAAGCATGAAGGAAATGAGCTAGGAGGTTCATATTTTATATTTTAGTTACGAACTCTCCACGACAGTTAAAATAAGCTTTTGAACAAAATCGGCCAAAAAGTACTAGTACTTTTAAAAAGTAAATCAGTAAAATTTTTCGTGAAAATTGTTTGAAGTACATTTTACTGATGTGGAAGCATCCGTAGCACGGCGCTATCTATGAAACGCAGTAGTCAAGTTTGGAACTAAAGTGCTAAGGACAACTAAATAAATCTCGACACAAAAAAAATCTGGTGTGACAGCACAGTACACACTACTTTACCACAGTACTTTCGATTATCAAAGGTAGATTTTTGGATTATTTTCCCATTTTTTTTAATAAAATTAGTGTAGGGTCTATTGGTTGAGGGTCCTGTGACCTGTTGCATCGATGCCCCGGAAAGGCTGGAGACCTTGGGTTCGATTCCCGGGTGCCATGAGACGTACGTCCCCCCAATAAATAATATGTTAAAGATTTCTAAGACTAGCCCGAATCATTTATATTTATATTGAAGTATAGAATATTAATATTTTATTAAAATATATGGATTTAGATAATTAGTTTATTAAATTTTTGAATATAGACTACCAATCAGTCCAGTTTTGAATATAGACCACCAATCTTGTCCAGTATCAAAATATCGACAATTAAATTTTTGCTTTGCAAAATATTTATTGTATTTTGTCCCAAAAAGTCTGCAAAATTAAAAATTCTTGCTTTTTAGTTAAAAAATGGAGTGGCCTTTTTAGACCATCAAAAACAAAAAAAAATATCCAGTTTGAAAAAATGGCATAAATGTAGTAATTTTTTTTATATTTGTTTCTGCCTCCTTGTTACATCAGTATTTGAGATCAAGAGCCAGATAAATTAGATTAGCATGGATTAAATTTGGAAATTTGCCAATGTAAAGATTAGGAAAAAGGATTTATAATTTTTAGTTTCATTAAACTGCCGGATTTAAGATAAAAGTTGCCTCATCTAATAAGAAGAAAACCCTAAAAAAAATTTTAAAATCCCTTGTGATCTTCCAGTCGAGTTAAATTTTTTTTCTTTTTTAATTTACTCTAAGTTGCCTCCTTTATTCTTTCTCAGGTAATATAAAAAATTTAAAATCGGGTGACAGGTTACTTGAAAGGTTTTAATAATTATAAAATTAACGCTACCTATTTACAATTGCTTGCCATCATCAGAAGTGCATACATTCTAATTCAAGAAAGTAGAAAAAGTATTAGAATGTAAGCACTTCTGAAGAGGACAAGGATTTGACGTAATACGTAGTATTAATTTTATGATTATTAAAACCTTTGAAACAAATAACTTAGTGTTTAATTTGTATAGTTAATTTTAATTATTAATTAAGATCATTTGAAAGAGGTTTATTTTTTTCTCACGAATATTTTTATATTCAAATTTTTGGTAATGTTAGAGAAATAGGCTATAAGGTAAATTTATTGAAATACGGTACTCACATAAGAAGCAATATTTCGCTGTGAAATGGTACAGAGAAGCTGTATGGACGCCATGTGTTCAGTCTCAAGGTCTGCTATAGGCTCTCTTGAGTTCAAAGGAGTTGAGACTCGAGGTGCCAAGGCGGGCTCCAGGCTGAAAGAGAGAAAATAAAATTATTAGAAATTAATAATACTATTCTAAAAAAAATAGGGAACAAAAATTAATGGTGACTTGATTATACTGTAGTTATCAAAAAATGATAATAAATAAGAAATTACATATACAATATTTAAGATATTATATACATCGCGTATGTAAGCCACGAAACGAGATATATATAATTAAATATTTATTAAATCATATACCCGAAAAAAGTAAAGGTGTACCGCCGGGAGTTGAACCACGGATCCATCAAATTCCGATGGATCAACTGTAAAAAAAAGAGTGTGCCCCCGGAAGTTGAACCACGTTCAACAGTTGATCCATCGGAATTTGATGGATCCGTGATTCAACTCCTGACGGTATATCTTTACTTTTTTCGGGTATATGAATTAATAAATATTTAATTATAAATAAGAGATACTAAAAATGATAAGTAAGTTTGTTTCCAAATATGAGCATGAGATGCCGAAATTTAATATTTTATATAATTATAATTTTATAAGTGATATCTCTGTGATTTTGTTTGCATATGAATCTCTTCTGCTATTAAATATAAAAAATTTAATTCAAGAAATAAATGAGATTTGGTAGCTGTGAATGTAATAGATTTTGATAGGGCAGGTTCAGCCAAATAAAAAGCCTTTAAATGCTTCTTGACTCCGGAGACGTTTCGAGATATTTTTAATGTCTCATCATCAGTCCGTCTACAAAATGTACATATAAATGAATGATTAGTTTTCGATATACAGTAAAAGGTATAAAATCCATTGTAAGCGTATGTTTTTATTTTATTACAATGGATTTTATACGTAGATAGAAGGAATGCAGCCGGTATTATCTCCACGAAATTAAACTCTCTGTTCGGAAACAGTTTCGGCTTTAATGAGATAAAACCATCCTCAGTCCAATAGTTGAGTCGCTATTTGAGTTCATACTCTCAACTATTGGACTGAGGATGGTTTTATCTCATTAAAGCCGAAACTGTTTCCTGAACAGAGAGTTTAATTTCGTGGAGACTCATACCTCTCTCTCCTTTCCTATCTCTGTTTAAATACAACAGCCACTTTAAATTCTTCAAATGGATTTTATACTTTTTACTATATATCGAAAACTAATCATTCATTTATATGTACATTTTGTAGACGGACTGATGATGAGACATTAAAAATATCTCGAAACGTCTCCGGAGTCGAGAAGCATATAAAGGCTTTTTATTTGGCTGAACCTACCCTATCAAAATCTAAATTCAAGAAAGGTCCATTAATTTATGATATATTCAATAAAGAAATAATTTAAATTTTCAGCTGAAGTTTCTAGTGCCAGTTTCATCTTTCTTCAAGATGAAAAATTGTGATTTTCATCTTGAAATAGGCTCTTAGTTTTTGCTAGTGGCCAAATAAATTTATAAAAAAAGCCAATATTGATTTGGCCTTTAAGAAAGGATACGAGTGAAAATTTAAAATTGAAGCTACTTCCTTTTTATGATAGAACGATCTCAGTCCTAGTCCCCCAAAATTCACAAATGAAATAATTAAATTTAAATAAAATATCAAATGGAGGGAGTGTTTTTTTTTTTTATCAAAGAAAAAGGGATATATGAAAAAGGAGCACACTGGCTAGGTGTGACATTGCTAATAAAAAACTTAGAGATTTCAATCAATAACGGTGATAACTCCTCTACCATTTCGCAGTAAAAAAATGTATTTAAATAACCAGGTCATCTTTAGATTATCTCGTTAATGCAAATGCCTGTGTAGGAGATGCTGCTTCTAATTGATCCTGGGGGTTAGGACACCCTGAAAAGGCAGGAGACGAGGTGTCGAGTGTCCCACGTGCCGGAAACCGGGACTCTGGCCTGTACTTCTATTCATGTCAACTAGTCAAGCCCGAACATTGGAGCAGATGTGCCAACCGATTACGACATGGCTGTTTTCTTTACTCTTGGTACCAATCTCTCTCACATATATAGCATATCGAACAAACAATCTTAGGTCTTTTTATATATTTGAACACTATAATCAATAAAAACATTTAAGGCGCCTAAAATATTATAAGCGGGTTAACCTGTTTTTAGAATAGTTAGGAATTATCTTTTCGCTAGTGAATGTGAAATTTGGTAATATTCTTTTTTATAGATTATGGCCAGAAAAGTAATAAAAAAATGAAAAAATATATGAAGGGTCTTGTGCCACACCAGAAAACCCAGAAAGACAAGAGATTCTGAGTTCATCTTCGGCGACCCCCGGTTACGATGCCACCATAAATAAAACCACAATAAATTAAATTAAAACCTCTCTTAACCGGCCTGGTCTGGACCGAGACCCTGACCGGTTTGGCCGGTTAATCCGAGGTTTCAGTGAAAAATTGATTTTTATTCATTTTCATCAGAAGTTTTCGTTTTCCTAGGCAGCTCATTTTTTTGTTTGAGAGATCTCAAGCCTATGTAGTAGAAAAATAGGCTGGGAGGTAAGCGAGCAAACAAACTCGGGAACTCCTTCCCCCTCCCTCTTCGCCGTCTGAATGAACGAAATAACTAATGGGATAGGACTGTTAATCCGAGGACCGGTTGACCTGAGGTCCGGATAAGAGAGGTTTTACTATATTTGTTAAAACAATTAACAAGTATAACTTAAAATGTTGATAAAATTTATGAATAAAAAAGCTAAATACAGAATACACTAAAAGAAATCACAAGTGAGATTTGTAATGGTGGGCCAAACGTTGGCGGTCTCCCTAAATTGAAGTCGTGATCTCTAGCCCAAAATTTAATTTGACAGGATGACCGCCGGTATCCTTTATATGATTGCTTTGAATGCATGATAGTCAGTTTAGAATAATGAAAAAAAAAAAAAAAAACTATGTTGTTCTACGTTTCTTTTACGTTAAAACGTTAGTATACTCTTCCAAAGATCATGAGGGAATTGTGCATTTTTTAACGAAGTGACCGAAACGTCAGCGAAAAATTTTTAGTTAAATGACAGAAAAACTGTCTCAAATTTATTACAAATCTGGCTATCATCCATCCAATTTTTTACTTTTTCATAATTCATTAGAGGATAAGAATAGAGAATAGAAATTTTTTTTTTTTTTTAAATAAAATTCCCTCTCTTTGATATTTTGAAATCAAACAAAAAGCGTATCTGAATATTTCCTTTTGAAATGTAATGACATTCTCTCGCCTGACTTTACTTTGTCATTTGTCACTCTCTCTATTTAAATTTCTCAACATGTTTTTTTTAAATAATTTCTAATGATGCCTATAATCAGAGTAAAAAAAAAAGCATCGCTAAGAGGGCCATTCAAGTGAGAAGGAGTGAGCAATGAGGTAGCCGATGTGGCCATCAAACGCCCACGCTTCAAAAGAAAGCAATATTCATTCTGGACCGCAGCATGTTTATACTTTAATCATCATTAATCATGCAACTAAGTTATTTTATTATCTATAGTGAAATAAATAAGAGAGCTAAAATTACCGGTAAAGAATTAAGAAGATTATAAGATAGCCTACGGTGACTTGTATATATTTTTTTTTTGTGCGGAAATATTAAATAAATTACTCAAAATAGTTTTTTTTTTTTTGCGTTAATAATAGTAAAATTAATGAAGTTGCAAAATACTCAGAGCTCGTGGTTGTTAATTAACATTAGATGGCCATTTTTACCGCCCCTGTGGACAAATACACTCCAAATTTTAAATAGAATTCCGGATAGGCTAGTTGCCTATGACTTTCGAGTCTTCACATATTTTTAAGCTAATCATATGTGATAAAATAAGAGCCCAGGAAAGTGATGGCTGATATAGTTGCCGCGAGGTGGGTGATGTGTTCACCGAGCTTTAGATGTGTATTTTGTTGCATAATAGTCGGGGGGTAAAAAAGGGAATGATTTTTTTTTTTATTACATTTCAAATTAAAATGTAAATAATAATAATTATGAAGGTAATTTAATAAAAAAATTTCTTTTCTTTTCCTGTCATTTATATAGACATATAAGATAACGAAAGGTTACGACCTTTAAACTCAAAAATGGTCTGTGTCTCTTAATCTGTTATCACAATATCTCTTAAAAAAAAAAAACTTTTGATATTTAAGTAAGTTTTTTATTAAAATTAAATCGGCTAACTTCTTCTTTAAGGATGTTAATTTTTTTTTTTTTGTTATGTTATTTACCGTTTTCAATTAAACCAAGGGAAGCCACAAAATTTAATTCAAACCCAAAATTAAAAAATCTGGTGTGACTGGCGCACAGCACACGACTTTCTCTTACCTTCGGCAATCGAAAGTTGTGTACTGTGCTTGTTACACCAGATTTTTTTGTGTCGACATGTATTTAGTTTCCGACAGTACGATTCATTCGATTTTCAAGATGTAAAATTTATAAGTATGGCAAAATATTTATATTTTGTTACCATGGCAACCATTTCTCCTATCTTCTCTATGAAGAACAAGAGTAAAGTGGTCTTCAGAAGATTTCAATGGCAAAATAAGAATATACATTTTAAAGAGCATCTAAAAAATAATTGATTTATGAATTTAAAAAAAAAATCATTGGAGCAAATTTTGAGAAAATCGAAAAAAACTGAAAAAGTACATCAGTAAAGTACTAGTGCTCTTTGGCCGATTTTGATTAAAAGCTTATTTTCACGGTCCAGGAGGGTATAAAACTTAAATATAAAATTTCAACCTCCTAGCTCAATTCCTTCATGCTTAAAATTGAACACACACCCTAACACCCACAGACAGACCATGTCGCGAAAACCACTTTTTTTGATTCAGGGGACCTCAAAACGTGTATATCCATCAAAATCTCGACATCGAATTTTTGACATGAATCCAATACTTTCTCTATATATTAACATATATATAGAGGTAAGAGAAAGTAAAAAATAATTGATTTTTTCATATTTTCCGCTTTAATATTATACATAGTTCTTTCTACTTATTTATTTCTTGATAATTTATTTGACATTTTAATGTATAAATTCTGTCATTGATAGAATTTCCAATGAGGAAGGTGATGGTTGATATTCTAGTGAACATACTAATTTATTTTAGTTCACTTTTGCGATTGATTGCCTTGATGCTATTCTCCGTATTATAATAAAAGGCGAGAAAAGATTTCCTATATTCATGATCAAACAAAAGGCTGAAAGAATGCTTACTAGTGAAATTTGGATGACACTAGAATGAAGAATTCAAGATTGCATTCCCCTCTCTTGAGTGTCTAAAAAAGGCTTATTTAAAAATTTCGTTCATTTCCTGTTCGTATTTGGCAAAAATTTTTAATATCGCTGTGGTTATCAAATAGCGTGCTTGTTTGAAAGGTTAGTGACTAACTAGAGGAATTGAACGATAACCGAGGCTTATTACGACCAATTTGGTCCAATAACGGTTTGGCTGCGACTTTAAGGCCCACACAGCCATCTCTCTCTCTAAAATGCCATCTGGTTAAATCACAAACATGAAAATAGTTTGGTTTATTTCCAGGCTGGGGAGGGAAAAAAAGAGAATAATAAACACACGTTGAAGGGAAAGCTAAAGGGAGGGTGAATTAAACAATGCAAGCCCCCTGACCCGGGTTAAGACAGATGCACGCATTTTGACCCAGTACTTAATTTCCGTCTCTGCTATCACTTTACGATAATTAAAAAGTGGATCCAGTCGCTTTTAATTCACTAGGAAACACCTCATATAGACTATCCGAAGGGCGGGGAACCTGCGGCCTTTTAAGACCTTCTGCTCGGGGGGAATTGGATATTTTTAAATTAAATTCTATTAAAATCAAAATATTAATAAAATTATAATAAACAAGGAATATTCAGAGATCTAAATTTCCAGCCTTTAATAGACCACTCTTTAATTATTACTTTCTCTTACCCTATATATGAAATATACTGGGTATAGAGAAAGTTTTTTGATCATGTCAAAAATTCGATGTCGAGATTTTGATCGATATACATTTTTTGAGGCCCCTGTGCCCAAAAAAGTGGGTCCCGCAAATTGATCTGTCTGTCTGTGTGTAACGATTTTTAGCATTAAGAAATTGAACTACCGGAATGAAATTTTATATTTAAGTTAGGTATCCATTCTCACGGACACTCAAAATAAGCTTTTGAACAAAATCGGCCCAAAAGTACTAGTACTTTACTGAAGTACTTTTTCAGTTTTTTTTTTTTTTTTTTTCAAATTTCTCAAAATTCGCCGCACAAAAATGGTTTAAAATTCAAAAATCAATTATTTTTTAGATGCTCTTTAAAATGTATATTCTAATTTTGCTCTAAAAGTGTTTTGAAGTACACTTTACTGATGTAATATTTCAGATTTTTCAAATTCATTTTCCGGCTCTTCCTTCCATAGAGCCAATGTTAAATCCCTATGATTTGCAAGTTAATTTCGATTCACAAGGGGGTGCTTCCCTTTGGAACTTTTTACACATTTTAAAAGTTTTTTTCTAATTCTTATGAAATTTTGTATTTATTTAGGATTCTCTATTGTGTATAAAATGTCCAAATATGAGATTAAAATTTTGAAAAATAACCATAGTTTATTTCAAGCAGACAACATTTGAAATGCAAGTTTGAAACTAAGGTGCTATCGGAAACTCGATACAAAAAATCTTGTGCGAACAGCACGGCGCGCCGCGGCGCTAGTCACACCGGATTTTTTTATTTGCAAATTATCCCTGGTATTATTCTTCAGTACAAAAATATGATCGAGAGACCAAGCCAAACAATGTGAAAAAATTTATTTTCAGAATATGGACCATTTGATGGTCATATTCAGTCAAATCATATATAATATGCAATTCTAGAGTGAATTACTCATGCGAAGGAGTCTAAAACGCCATTAACTATGTCTAAACAAGCTTCTAAATAACATTAAATCACCAAACTCTGGGGAGAGATCCCCCGGGATAACATTTATAATTATATAAACATTTTATAATTCCTTTGAAGTTTGTTTTACATGAATATTCTACTTTCAAATAAATCTAGACTAAAACTAAATCATCGAAATGTAATGAAATAAACCACTCTCAATTTTTGACTTTCACTCTTCTCCTTTTTTAGACAAGACAAGTTTTTTTTTTTGCACAGTACATTCGCCATCTGTTCGGATAATAATCACTTCACTCTTTGAAACAATCGCAACCATCCTGGAAACGTTTCAATATTTTGATTATAAGCCTTAGATCATGTAGCATAAATACAAGTGTCTGTGTTTATGAGTGAAGCCACGTGACTGAGTTAAAAATTGTTTGTTTACTTTTCGAGAGAAGAATTATATAATTAATTATGATGATGAAAATGTTTAATTTATCAAGAAATATAAATGAGTTCATTATGTTTTAGATAAAATGTGCCTTGTAAGCTATAATTATATCACAAAGAGTATATTTTTTATTTGAATGGTAGTATGATGTTGTTATAATTAGTTAAAAAGATTTATTGTATATAAAACAAGTGGATTTTTGAATACGAGTTACGCAGCCCGGCTTTAACGCTTACCCCATTTAATTTTATTTTACATTACAGTATATAGACTACTATATGTATCAGGCAAAAGTATACGTTGGTTGATTCAGTCGTTTCTAGAGAGCTTAAAGACGAGATTAATTAATTTATTTTAAAGTTTTTTTTTGATAAGTTTGCTTAATTAATTTGGTCATTGAAAAATTTTTCCATGTATCTGTGTGCTGGTTGCCTAGCTAAAAGGCACAAACGTTTTGCTCAAAGCCAACGCACACCGATTGAGCAAAACGCTCAATGACAAAACATTTTGCTCTATGCCAATGCACATTGATTAATCAAAAACGTTTTCGGACAAAACGTGTTGTCCAAGAACAAAACGTTTTGCTCAATGCCAACCACCGATTGAGCAAAACGCTCAATGGCCAAACATTTTGTTCAATGATGTCGAATCATGTTCAATTGTGTTTTGCCTCTTCGGTCCCATAGAAAAGCATTGAAAAAACAGTTTTAGGCACGATTAGTCAAAAACGTTTGCTCATTTGGTGTGCGTTCAGCCTAACTGTTAAAGCTGACTACTAGATAGTGGCATAAGACAGAATTTCTCAACATCTGAGGCCCAATCCTTTTAGATGGCGCCTAATTTCGAAAATAGGGTTGCAAAGACACAAAAAAATATGGGAAAAAAAAAATGAAAACTATTATAAGGGATGTTCTATTTTAGGTGTAGACTGGAAGACTCTTTTTATGTAATAGTATTGATTTTCTACCAAAAATTGATGTGAGATGAGTGAATTACATACCCCTTAATGATATAAGAATTTTGGGATTTCATTAAAGTCTTTTCAAATAAAACAGAATTTAGATAGATAGATTCAATTATTTTGAGATCAAAGAATTATCATCATTTAACTTTATCAAATTCCGTCCTTTTATTTAAACGAAAACCCAAGAGATAAGTAATTCATTAAAAGAAATCCTAGAGGAAGTTTAATTTATTTCCTAAAGCATGGGATATAAATAAACAGTGTGTAATTATATTCTAAAAATAAATTTAATTCCATCTTTGGATAATGAGAATGTAACTTTTGATTATATCCCAAGATTGGCAATTTAAAGCCCCAGGGCCGGAAGCGCTTGCTTACCATCTTAAGAATTATCTCATCTTAAGAAAGATACAACCCGTGAGAATAATCCAAAATGATCCTAAAAGATTTTTTTTTCTATTATCTGTGTTTTTGTTCCTTCTTCACCAGGTTCAGTTAAATGGTTTGTAATTGCTTTATACTTTATTCAAAATGAAGCCTAACATTAAAAAAAATGTACAAAACTATAATTCATTCTACTATTTTCAAAAGAGTTGTATACCGCCTCAGTTATTCTCCTGTATTAAGGATCATTCATTATTCTGTATGATACATGAATGATGAGATGAAATATTAAGATGTTCATTTACAAAATAAAAGATCTTGCTCAGGAGCCCACATCTTGTGGGTACGTGGATGGCGACCACGAGCTACCCGAGCTGGGACAGGCAGTCCTTCAGTACTTTAAATGTCTGTCTCTTCCTCTCCTCTCCCCCTTTTCAACAGGCGTCAGACCGTGCTACGGGCCGGCCTGTCCTATTTCTTCCAGTAGTAAAAACGTATGATAGGGTTGGAGGGAAAGAGTGATGTCCGCCGACCCCGCATCGCGGGACATGGCGAGGAGAGAGAAGATTTACAAAATAAAAGATCAATTAAAATCCTATATACAATCTCATCCTACATGCTCTAACAGCGATTTTTTTTTTCTTTTTATATGATACAAATTCTCAATTTTAAAACAATAAAATAGTTAGTCATTTAAAGAAAACACATCTTAAGGAAACTCAATAAAAATTTCAAAATTTTCGAAAATTAATTCCTCATCAATCAAAACAAAAAACAAAGATATCTATCTATCCCAATATATTATCTTATTGAACAAAAAATGAGTTAAAAAAAAAAAAATTAAGCTATACAAGAGAATATAAGAGATAGACGAACAATTGGATAGACACGACGAAAAAATAAATAAACAATGTGATGAGAAGTGGCTGTAGACTTTGAATTGGGTATAGGAGACTTTGCAGCCAATAAATTAAATAAAAAAACTTTTATTTAATTATTAATCGTCGACATTTCGGTCGAAAATCACGACCTTCCTCAGGACGATTAATTGTTAGATTCTAAGTTAGATTGATAGATCATGGCCGAAACGTTCCTAAATAAAGAGTGTTAACAAAATAGATGCTTTCTATTTATTATTGGCTGCATTCTCTTCATCTCATTAATCTAATTTATATAACAGCCACAATTCGTTTTATACATATAGTAATATATATACAGTAGCGTATCCAGGTGGGGCGAAGGGGGGCGATCGTCCTCCCCCCCCCCGCCCCAGGCGCATCAAGGTTTTGGCGCCCCTCACGATTCCGGCTTTCGGGCTTTTTTTTTTTGTAATTTCAT
>JAKCPI010011111.1:0-12572 GCA_023213315.1 Euborellia annulipes | reverse complement strand
AATATTTTTTTAATGTAATTTTTATAATAGGAATTAATCTCTAATTTCTGTAGTTTGGTTTATGAATAGGATGACGAAAAATGATTATTTTCGATTTCTTATCAGATAGTCTTTTGCTATTTTTTCTGAAAAAAAATTTAAATTTAAATAATTTTTTAAATATAGAGTATTTTTCTCCCTAATTTGCTAATTATATTTTTTTTTTCCTTTTTATTTTCAGAATGTCTTCCAAGATGCATGGTATCGTTAATCCAGTTGAACTCTGTCATCGCTGTTTGAGCACAATGTACTCCTCCTTTTATCAGAACAATTTTCCCGAGCGGCCTTCGAGGATCCTCCGGCCATAGCAGCTCTTCTTTTAAGTGAGTTCAGCAACGAAAAACCTACTCCTTATTACCTAACAACTTGCCCTTAATCTACAACCCACTGGTCAAACATATAACTTATATTTGGTTTCACTTCAAGCCGAATGTAATTGGGTTTAATTTGTTTTCGGTACTTTTGAACTTATTTTGTCACTTAAAGGTCCAAATCTCTAAACTTTATTTTTTAGGGACATTCATTACTTTTAGAGATATTTTTTTTTCTCTCTCTCTTCACTTTATTATTATAATATAATACAATTATAATTATTTGGAGAGAAAAGTATTCTCTATTAGAGCTAAAAATCTATTATTAAGGGCAAGTTTATTAAGGTCCATTTTTACAAAAAATCTAGTGTGACAAGCACAGAACACAACTTTCAATTACCGAAAGTAAGAGAAATTTGTGTGCTGTGTGCCAGTCACACCAGATTTTTTAAAATTAATTTCAAATAAAACAAGCCTATTTATTTTATTTTTCAAATAATAATTACATTTTTTTCGTATATTTTACAAATCAAAATGTCTATTTCTTTTTTTTTTTTCACTTTTTACTTTTCTTTTTCTAATGTAGGAAATGTTTTTCGCTTTTCTTTTTCGATAATTATTTATGGATTGTTCTTAGCTTCACTTCTTCTTCATCATTTTTTACTTTTTGTTGTTGTAATTGAATTATTTGGATGAGAGAAAAATGTTAAAAAAAAAATCTTTTTGTATAGGTCCGAGGCGTGGACTGTTCTAAGAAAAAACCAAGACCTCACACCATTAAATGTAATGCTGGAGACGACTGCTCAGGATTCTTTGGGCAGCCCATCGCACCAATAGCTCTATCCTCGAGGAGCTGGGGATGAAAATACGCCTGGAGGCAATCGAATCCTGCTCATCCATTGGTTACATAATTGCCCTCGATAAGATCACTATAGAGAGCAAATTTAATGGAAAAAACCTCGCAGATCAGCATCTTTCCGATGGATCGACCAGTTAAAATCATTCACAGGCATTCGGCTTCGGGCTGACAATCTGAAATGCTTGTTATTCTCATCTGGTGAGTTTATTTATTTTCTTACCTTTCAAGTATCATATATCCATACTATTACATAAAAAACAAAGTTTGTCTGTCTGTTTGTAACGCATAGACTCCGAAACTACTGGGCGGATTTTCATCGAGTTTTTTTAAATGGGTTTCCGGGGGTGGTTTTAGCCAGGACCGCAGATAGGGGAGGGCAGGGGGGCTATATCCCCGGGGCCCGGGCCCTCCGAGGGGGCCCGGGCCCATTGCGCTTCCACCTTAAAATTCTAATAAAAAATAATTTTCATGGTTAAAATTTCAATTTAAAAAAATAATTTTCTTGAAATTTTTTTTTCTCAAGGGCCCGGGCCCTTTAAGCTCAAATCTTAAAATTTCAACTAAAAAAAAATCATTTTCTTGAGATTTTTTTTCTTCAGGGGGCCTTTTAACCTCAAATCAAGTTTGATCTTTTTCACGACTCAGGATAGCTAAAAACGCAGATTTCAGTTTTTCAATTTTCGAAAAATTTTCCATACCCCCAGATTCCCCCGGATCTGGCCTCGATAAATTATTGTAACTCTTTGTTTAGGAAATTTTGAAAAATTTTTAAATTACTTTATTTAAATAAATATTGTAAGCTATGTATAACTATTTCAAAAATTGTGTCAAAAACTGTGTAGAAAATTGTTGTATGAAGGTCACAATTGCCTTCTCCATACTAAAAAAAACTTTTTTTTTTTTTTTGGGGGGGGCCCGTATTAGTAAGTAGCCCCGGGGCCCGTCAAGTCTGTCTGCGGCCCTGGTTTTAGCCTAACTATTATTATATCAAATTAGAGATGTTCTTTTATTATTTTTCTCCCAATTTTAATAAAATTTAAAATGACGCTTCTCTAGACTGTAAATAATTGAAAAATGGTATTCTAGACCTCAGAACCTTCTTTTGGCCCTACCCCCCTAAAATTTAATTTCTTCTCGATTTTTTTATTTCATATTTTTATATTATGGTGCAAAATTAATTAATATACACTTACCTGGACAACTCTTACAAAGTTAGTCATATCCCGAGACGAGCCTGTCAGGGCCTAGCGGGACAGGGTTGCCGAAAGCAACCCTACCACCGCTATTATATATATATACACATATCGCTTGCTAAGAATCATCGTTGCGAAAAGTCCGAAATTCAACATTTGGAGAAAAAAAACTTGAAAAATGAATTTGCGGACTTTCGCCACTATGATTTTCAGCAGGCGATATATACAGTATATATATACTCTATATGGAAGGATATTGAAGTGCATTCAGCCAAAAAAAAATAAAACACCCTTGATTCTCTGTGAATGTCAAATGTTTCGGGGGAAAATGTAATCAATATTAAAATTCTCTATTTTCATAGGTTTAGATACAATCAATGGGCGAATAAATTTAATTTTATTTTAATCACTAATTTTTATAATTAGTACCAACGCTATGAGAAAAATTTGACTTCAAATTTTATTTTACGCTCGATTTAAAATTTTTTGTTATCTTTTTAGTAATTTTTGACTGATGGAATTATTATTTATATTTTTTTCGATTTTAATATCTTCTACTTGCATTGCATTTTTCATCATTGGCATTTATTAGAATAAAATTTTACATATTAAATCAAATTTTTCCATAATTTAAAAAATTTGAAAAAAACTTCATACTTACCAGTCAGAAGTTCTAAATTTTTTTAGATCAGTGGAGAGTTTATAATTTGGGAATCAGGAATTTATTTTTTTATAAGTAATTTAGGCTAATTAAAATTAAAATCTTTTTTATTTATTTAATAAGACTTCATAATCTATATAATTACAATATAAGTAAATTAATGCATTTTTTTTGTTTTACAGATATTCGTATGGATCAAGGATTCGTAAGAATGCATTGCTAGCCTTGTTGGTCTTCGTCTTCTGAATATAACGTTGACGAGAGAGAAGACTACACAATCTTTGTGAGTATAACATATTCAATAATTTTCTGACCCCAGACTTTATAAATATTATTTATTTATCATAATTTTGATGTGGAGAACAAAGCAGTTTAGAACAAATAAACAAAATCTCATCAGTTACTTAAAAATAAAAAAAAATACTTAAATTATCCATCCGCACCTAAAGTAATTAAAAAAATATACAGCGTTGTGGACGGTCTATATTTCTTAATTTTTCAAACCAACTCGGACTTTGGATAAATAAATTTTTGTCAGAAATTTTCATTTCATTGATGCAATCTGCTTTAAACCTTCCTCATCATAATTATAAACAAGAAACATTTAAAAAAAAAAAAAATTCAATCGGATTAATAATTTTTTTTTACTTTTTGTTTTTGAAAAAAACTGAATATTTTTTTAATGTAATTTTTATAATAGGAATTAATCTCTAATTTCTGTAGTTTGGTTTATGAATAGGATGACGAAAAATGATTATTTTCGATTTCTTATCAGATAGTCTTTTGCTATTTTTTCTGAAAAAAAATTTAAATTTAAATAATTTTTTAAATATAGAGTATTTTTCTCCCTAATTTGCTAATTATATTTTTTTTTTCCTTTTTATTTTCAGAATGTCTTCCAAGATGCATGGTATCGTTAATCCAGTTGAACTCTGTCATCGCTGTTTGAGCACAATGTACTCCTCCTTTTATCAGAACAATTTTCCCGAGCGGCCTTCGAGGATCCTCCGGCCATAGCAGCTCTTCTTTTAAGTGAGTTCAGCAACGAAAAACCTACTCCTTATTACCTAACAACTTGCCCTTAATCTACAACCCACTGGTCAAACATATAACTTATATTTGGTTTCACTTCAAGCCGAATGTAATTGGGTTTAATTTGTTTTCGGTACTTTTGAACTTATTTTGTCACTTAAAGGTCCAAATCTCTAAACTTTATTTTTTGGGGACATTCATTACTTTTAGAGATATTTTTTTTTCTCTCTCTCTTCACTTTATTATTATAATATAATACAATTATAATTATTTGGAGAGAAAAGTATTCTCTATTAGAGCTAAAAATCTATTATTAAGGGCAAGTTTATTAAGGTCCATTTTTACAAAAAATCTAGTGTGACAAGCACAGAACACAACTTTCAATTACCGGTACCGAATTTTTAAAATACAATACATATAATTAGATAATTTTGATATTTTATTTAAAAAAAAAAAAAAAAAAATTAAATAACATTATTTCATACAGTTTAAAAGTTTTTGAGATCTATTCATTTTTACTTTCTCTTAACTATGTATATATGTAATATATATATAGAGAGAAAGTATTGGTTTCATGTCAAAAATTCGATGTCGAGATTTTGATGGATCTTCACGTTTTGAGGTCCCCTGAATCCAAAAAAGTGGTTTTCGCGACATGGTCTGTCTGTCTGTCTGTCTGTCTGTCTGTGTGTGTGTGTGTGTGTGTTCAATTTTAAGCATGAAGGAATTGAGCTATGAGGCTGAAATTTTATATTTAAGTTAAACACCCCCCGGGACCGGAAAATAAGCTTTTAATCAAAATCGGCCAAAGAGTACTAGTACTTTACTGATGTACTTTTTCAGTTTTTTTCGATTTTCTCAAAATTCGCTCTAACGATTTTGATTAAAATTCAAAAATCAATTATTTTTTAGATGCTCTTTCAAATGTATATTCTCGTTTTGCCCTCAAAATTGTTTGAAGCACACTTTACTCTTGTGCTTCATAGGAAAGATAGGAGAAATAAATGGTTGCCATGGTAACCGAATTTAAATCTTTTTCTTTTTTATTAGATTAAAAATCAATTATTATTTAAACGCCCATTTTTTTTTCGGAGAAAACATATCTCTCTCTCTCACAAAACTATCTTCTCTCTTTCTACGCGTTTTAAATTTTTCTACCTTATCTTCGCATTTGGCCAATGTTAATTTCCTATAGGGATTTGTATGTTAATTTCGATTCAAAAGGGGGTCCCCTTTGGAACTTTTTACGCATTTAAAATTTTTTTTTCCAATTCTTATGAAATTTTGTATTTATTTACGAATCTATATTGTGTATAAAATGTCCAAATATGAGATTAAAATTTTGAAAAATAACCATAGTTTATTTCAAGCAATCAACATTTAAAATGCAAGTTTGAAACTAAGGTGCTATGGGAAACTAAATATATCTCGACACAAAAATCTGGTGTGACCAGCACAGTGCACAACTTTCTCTTACCGAAGGGTAAGAGAAGTGTATGTGTGCTACGTCAATTCAGATTTTTGAATAAAATACTGTATAATTAATATTCTATTAATCCAATAGGCAGGCAGGCACAGAATTATTAGAATCGAACATTCCAAGTCAAATGAATATTAATATAAAACTTTATATCAATATTGTATGTTTCGTTTGAGAGAATTTTATGAAACCAAAACGATAAGTATTATAAATTATTAATAATTTTTTATTATTATTTTTTGCAGCGGAGAATCATTTGATCCGCATCTCCGGGCCCCCCTTCACTCCAGCCAGAGTACTAAGTGCCGCCCTGCATGATCAGAGACTCGCCATTGCTTGAACAGAAACAACTCAATCTCCTTCTCATACCAGGTAAATAATATTCAAATCTTTATTTCTCGAACGTGTGCGTAACAACTTCGTTATAAATACAAATTTTTTCAATTTTATTATAATTTAGGATTTGAAAAACAAATAAGTACCCATTAAATGTTCCTACTGTTTTTTTTTTTTTTTTTTAGTAGGTAGCGTGCCTACTTCCTATTCCAAACGTCGCGGATTCGGACCCCAGACAGTCCGATAATTTTATTTAAGCCTCGGGGCTTTTTTTTTCTTGTAGCACAGTGTAATTTTTTTGGAATTTAATAAAAAATTTTATAAGCTGACGTCTGGACAAAGCATGGGGAACATTGTGTTTGGTTTTTCTTTCTGCGATACATTGATGACTCAGTCTGTAGTGTGCCTAAAGAAAAAATTAATTATGTCCTTAGCCCAAGTTACAAAAATCTGAAATTTACGGTAGAAATAGAACAAGAAGGGAAAATTAATTTTCTGGACACTACGTTAATCAGACAGGAAGATGGTAGTATAATATTAGACTGGTACCGCAAACCAACTCAAACGACTAGAATTATCAATTTCTACTCTCAACACCCTTACAATCAAAATATAAATTCCATAAAAATTTTATATATAGAATGACAAATTTAGCAACCTTATTTTCTGGGATAAAAATTTCAATATAATTAGAGAAATTTGCCGGGAAAATTAATACCCTAAAAATGTAATCTATAAGCTATACAAAGAAAACCCTGTTAATGAGAACATTTCAGAAGAGGAGAAAACCAATATATTTTGCAATAGATTTTTATTCGGGGTTAAGCCACCAACTCAAAAATATTTTACGTCGACAGAGAAAATTAAAAATTGTATTTTTTTGTGTTGGATGAATGACATATGATTGGATTATATAATTTGTACATATTTGACACCCATTTGTTCTGAGGATGGTCCTGACCGGGACCGAAACGTCACCATAATGGGAATAAAAATAATGAAATATAACTAGCTGCGAATTTTCTTCTTCTTCTCACCTATCCTGATTGAACTACCAGCTATAAGCCCTACGTTTTTATTTTTTCTTAATAAAAATTATATTCTTGTTTTAAACTAAATCTTATTTTTTTAAATGAAAAAATGGAAAATATTTTCATTAGAAAAAAAATTCATTTTTCTTATTTACAATTTTAAGAAATAGCCTAATATTAATATTTTTTAAATTTAAAATTAATAGTAATTAATATTATATTAATTTTATAATTATATTTTTTTTCCCTAGGTATAAGTAAAATCAAGGAGTTTTGAATAAAATCAACACAAAAACTTTTATTGTCTCACCTCACTGGCTCCTCGATCTATACTTATTGAATGACGTTTCTCTCTATCTAATCTCTGATCGTCTTCATCGTCTCTGATAGCCAGCCAGCCAACATGGACGTTTCCTTTTGCAATCAACCTGTCATATCATGCTTCGAATAATTCACCGCGTTCATTTCATCTTATTAAGGTTAGTAATTTATTTGAATTGTGTTCATAATCATTCGGGATTATTATTTTAATAAATTCCATAAGAGAATTTATACTATCCATGATCAAATGCATTAGGTTAGGTGTTCTTTTGTTTGTCAAATTTTTAATATTTTTTAATTGGTTTTAAATTTCTTAATCTCGTTTAAATTATCACATCAATGTATACAAATTTATTAAATAATCTAATCATAACATATGAATATTCAAAATTTTTATTAATTGTCTGTCTGTCAAAGTTCAATTCATATTTTTTAACTAATTTTAAATAATTTCTATAAAAAAAAATTTTTTTTGACGTTTTAAAGGCAAAAAACTTAAATTTATGTTTGATTATTTATATAAACCTTTTTTTTTTTTGTTTCAGATTGAACTCATTCCTAAAATACCAAGACTTCTTCTCTGTCTTCTTGAATCTTATCATGTTTTAAACTGCAGTTTTCAATATTTTTTGACTCACTTCATCTCAATTTCTCCAACCACCAAGGACATCGTGTTACACTCATTTTTTATTCTATTTAAAATTTTTTTCAATTCTTATGAAATTTTGTATTTATTTACGATTCTATATTGTGTATAAAATGTCCAAATATGAGATTAAAAATTTTGAAAAATAACCATAGTTTATTTCAAGCAGTCAACATTTAAAATGCAAGTTTGAAACTAAGGTGCTATGGGAAACTAAATATATCTCGACACAAAAAATCTGGTGTGACCAGCACAGTGCACAACTTTCTCTTACCGAAGGGTAAGAGAAAGTTATTGTGCTATGCGCCAGTCACACCAGATTTTTGTTTAAAAGTCTATTATAATTAATATTCTATTAATCCAATAGGCAGGCAGGCACAGAATAATTAGAATCGAACATTCCAAGTCAAATGAATATTAATATAAAACTTTATATCAATATATTGTATGTTTCGTTTGAGAGAATTTTATGAAACCAAAACGATAAGTATTATAAATTATTAATAATTTTTTATTATTATTTTTTGCAGCGGAGAATCATTTGATCCGCATCTCCGGGCCCCTCTTCACTCCAGCCAGAGTACTAAGAGCCGCCCTGCATGATCAGAGACTCGCCATTGCTTGAACAGAAACAACTCAATCTCCTTCTCATACCAGGTAAATAATATTCAAATCTTTATTTCTCGAACGTGTGCGTAACAACTTCGTTATAAATACAAATTTTTTCAATTTTATTATAATTTCGATTTGAAAAACAAATAAGTACCATTAAATGTTCCTACTGTTTTTTTTTTTTTTTTAGTAGGTAGCGTGCCTACCTCCTATTCCAAACGTCGCGGATTCGGACCCCAGACAGTCCGATAATTTTATTTAAGCCTCGGGGCTTTTTTTCTTGTAGCACAGTGTAATTTTTTTGAATTTAATAAAAAATTTTATAAGCTGACGTCTGGACAAAGCATGGGGAACATTGTGTTTGGTTTTCTTTCTGCGATACATTGATGACTCAGTCTGTAGTGTGCCTAAAGAAAAAATTAATTATGTCCTTAGCAAGTTACAAAAATCTGAAATTTACGGTAGAAATAGAACAGGAAGGGAAAATTAATTTTCTGGACACTACGTTAATCAGACAGGAAGATGGTAGTATAATATTAGACTGGTACCGCAAACCAACTCAAACGACTAGAATTATCAATTTCTACTCTCAACACCCTTACAATCAAAATATAAATTCCATAAAAAATTTTATATATAGAATGACAAATTTAGCAACCTTATTTTCTGGGATAAAAATTTCAATATAATTAGAGAAATTTGCCGGGAAAATCAATACCCTAAAAATTTAATCTATAAGCTATACAAAGAAAACAAGGATAACAAGGAAAGAAAACCTGTTAATGAGAACATTTCAGAAGAGGAAAAACCAATATATTTTGCAATAGATTTTTATCCGGGGTTAAGCCACCAACTCAAAAATATTTTACGTCGACAGAGAAAATTAAAAATTGTATTTTTTTTTTGTGTTGGATGAATGACATATGATTGGATTATATAATTTGTACATATTTGACACCCATTTGTTCTGAGGATGGTCCTGACCGGGACCGAAACGTCACCATAATGGGAATAAAAATAATGAAATGGAGGGAATTTACAATAAGACTTTTGCGAGTTTAGTACTTTTTACAACTTTTTCAGGGAAAATACTCCCTCATTTCCCTTTATTAGCCTAAAAGAGGTGTCGGTAAGCCAATTTGATCGAGATATATGCCAAAATAACGAAAATTTTGAAGAAATACGAAAGCCACATTAAGCATTAAAAAATGTATTATTACTTACTTTTTTGGGTTTTTTCTTTCTCCATTGTAATTTAGATGACAAAAATCTTGCGACTGACCTATTCTGATTGAGATAACTAGAGAAATTAATTAAATAGAGTTGAAAAAAAAGATTAATAATTTTAATGATAATTGTTTATTATTATTATTTTTTTTTAATAATGAACGATAAAGGAGCTAACTTCATGATCATTAAAAAAAAAAAACAAAGAATATTTTTTTTTTTACATTAGCTCAACATTCATGATTCTTTCGTTCTTTCCATTTACGCGCGCTATTTGTTTTGTCACTAAGGCTGAGAATTCCCTAGTTGTTTTAAATTTTTTTAATCGAAGGAAACCGAACTTCAACCGAAGGACCGAAACAATTAGGTCGGGACCCCTGAAGTTGTTTTGTCACTAGTGTCGACTTCGGTTCGGTTCGGCTCGGTTTCGGATCGGTTCGGCTCGTCTCAGTTCGGTTCGAAACCATCCAGTTAGAAGCGATTCGGTAGCTTTTAAAAAAATTTTCGGGACCGAAATGTTCCTTCTAATGGCATCATAGGTCTTTTGGTTAAAAAAAAGATATATATATCTCTAGTGTTAATAACCACACGACAGCAGTGGTTGATGTCACTTAGGAATAACAGCAGAAGAAATATTGAATCAAACACATTACACAGTGCATAATAAAAAACAATATATTTATTTCTATGCAAGTATTTAAGAATAACTATTCCTCATTAATTTTTTTAATATTTACTAAAAATTATCGCGAGTTACCGGTAGCTAATTTAATCGAAGACAAATTTAAATATTATTTTTCTTTAAATGAGAAAAAGAATAAAAACATTTTGTATAATTGGAATATTTTGAATAATATATTTTTCTCCTTTTATTTGTTTTAGACCTGAGTAAAGAATGTGGCATGCAGTTTGAGGCAGCCTTCGGTCAAATCCACCTGGCAGAAAATTATCCACCGAGTAACCACACCATCACAGTATCATTCCTGTGATAGTCACACTCTAGAGTGTTTACATCTTGCCAGTAGTCCTTTACTCGAATGACTGAAGAAAGAGAAGCAATGCACCAGTTAAGCGAGGCCTACGCCTGCTGATCCTTTGGATAGATAATTAATTTGGATTTCAAGACTCAAGAAAGAAATTTCAAAACATCAATGATGATATAGAAGGTATTTTTTCTTTACTTTTTTTTTCTTTAGGAAAATTAACGCAACTAACTTGTCAATGTATATATATTAAATGGCCTTAGATGCCGAAAAAGACCTTGAACAAATTAAAAAAAAAAAAAAAATTCATACAGCCAAACAATACTTTCCAATGGGCAAATTCTCTGCGACAAATTTCTGCGACCCTCTTGAAATTTGGAGGTCCGATTATTTTGTTGGACTTTGCTTAACGTTCTCTACAAGACTGCAAAATTCGTTTCAAAATTCCAACGGGAAGTTGGTCAAACAGAGGGTTATAGACAGACAGGCGAACCCCCGCTTTTATAGAGGTAATAGGCCTAATTATTTTTGTGTTTATAGGCCTAGTCTATAAATTAAAATTTGTTCATGTCTTGCGTGTCTATTGAGTTCTAGTCTATCCCGTTTCTGTTCTCGTCATTTCTACTATGTTATTTGCAAAAAAACTTGACTCTCTTTATTAAAAAATAAAAAATAAGCAATTAAATTGCAAAGTTTTCTTACTCTTAATCAGACCCGATGAGCAGATTTTTTTTATTATTCCACCTTCCAGATTAAGAGTAGAAAAGTTTTGAAACTTTGTTGGTTATTTTGTAAAATTAATTTCAAATAAAACAAGTCTATTTATTTTATTTTTCAAATAATAATTACATTTTTTTGGTATATTTTACAAATCAAAATGTCTATTTCTTTTTTTTCACTTTTTCACTTAAGAGGAGTTTTTCGCTTTTCTTTTTCGATAATTATTTATGGATTGTTCTTAGCTTCACTTCTTCTTCATCATTTTTTACTTTTTGTTGTTGTAATTGAATTATTTGGATGAGAGAAAAATGTTTCTGTCTAACCAATCGATCCATAGTACCATGGGGAACATAAACATTTGCACCTAACAGGTTTGCAAGACGCCTACTAGTTAGGCAGCCCAATCGACTCACCACTACATATGCAGTGTCTGTGTGAATTTACCTGAGCTAGGGTTCTGAGGGTCTTTTATGATAGACCATAAACCAACCCTTTTGAACAATCTATATAGCGATATAGCGTAGCCTTTTTCATATCAAATGAATTTGATCTCAAATTAATAGAATTTCAACATTTTAATTAATCTTATCTTCTTATTTGGAAAAAATTAACTTATTTCACAATTTGAACGAAACTTGTGTCCCAATTTTTAGTAAAATTTTTCCGATATCTATAGACCTTTATACCAGGTAATAATATCTCGGGGCGTTAAAATATTCTTATTTATATTCTTAAAAAAAAAAACTGTTATTTCGGATTTTTGTAACGAGAGATCTTACAACATAGAATGTGGCATGTTCAGACAATAGATAAAATTAAATAAAATAAGAGAAAGTAAAAATTTGCGAATTCTTCTTTCTATCTCGCAAATGCAAGAAGCCAGATCGATGAAATTTAATAAATAATTCTTGCCCTAAAATTGGAGATCTGTTTCAAATTTTGTAGTAAATACTTCAACAGGAAGTAGGCCTACTTTACCTAAGATTATAGAAGTATTTTAAAAATGTAATATTTTTAGTAAAGAAAGTGAGAAAGAAATGCACTTCTCTTTTGAGTAGCAAAGTGGCGAAAATATATTTCAATTCTTTGCTATCGATTCTGGCCTATTAATTTGTTGCCCT
>JAKCPI010011110.1:0-37111 GCA_023213315.1 Euborellia annulipes | reverse complement strand
AAATTAATTATTATACTGGCTGTGACTATTAACTAAAGTTGCGTGGAAAGGAGTCAGCCAAGGAAAATAAAAATCAATTTATTCTGTCGACGTTTCGAGCGCCCGTCGCGCTCTTCCTCGGGACAGTATAAGTGTCAAATGTTATAGATGGTAATGACAAAATAGTCGGTTGACATTATTAGATAATCTCAACAAACAATAATGTATCTGTTGAAAGATTTAACAATAATTTTAATATTATATAATGGCATGTGTTTTGTTAAACGGTTACTTGTACAATGTACAAGGCATGTGTTTTGTTAAACGGTTACTTGTACATTGTACAAGTAACCGTTTAACAAAACACATGCCATTATATAATATTAAAATTATTGTTAAATCTTTCAACAGATACATTATTAATGTTTGTTGAGATTATCTAATAATGTCAACCGACTATTTTGTCATTACCATCTATAACATTTGACACTTATCTGTCCCGAGGAAGAGCGCGACGGGCGCTCGAAACGTCGACAGAATAAATTGATTTTTATTTTCCTTGGCTGACTCCTTTCCACGCAACTTTAAAAAAATTAAATTCATAAGAGATTATTGTATCAGAAATTATAAAAATTGAAGGTGTTACGCAGGTTTTTCCCGATTGTGTGTCATAAAAAGTATGCCCAAAAAATCAAGTAATTCAAAAATTTGCCAAGAGATGTCAGAATGGTAGCTAATAATATTTAATGCATTTTCTTTGATCTTTTAACAATAAATGTTATTATATATTATGTATCTTTTAAAAAGCATGAAAATATATAGATATACGCTATTAGGGGATCCGATGTTAGACTAGCCTGCCATCTATTGCAAGAATGCTGAACTAATTTGACAGTTGATTTTCAAATAAATCATCTAAGCTTATTTTAACAATTTCTTAATAAATTTGTGATTATTAATAACAATAAATTCATTTTTAAATTTAAAAAAAAAAATTAAAGATTATTGGGACAGATTGTTTTTTTTGTATTTGCTTGATAACAAAAAAATTAATTACGATAATTTTTTAATAAGACATTTAACAAATTATAGCTCGATGTCCCAATAATCTCTTATGAATTTAATTCATTTAAAAAATTTCCTTATAATAGTCTTTTTTTTTTTTAACGTTTAGATGTCGCTCCTGAACCCCCTTAAGGAAGTTTTTTATTATATTTAAAGATCAAGGAATTAAAATTTCAAAGAATGAATAAATAAGAGAGAGAGAGAGAGGAAGGGATGTCAATCAAATCTTGACAATTTGTGGTTGTGGCCAGTGAGTGAGTGAGTGGGTGGTTATCAGCAAAGGGATCTTGGCCAAGCAGGCCGTGTTAACAAGCATTCAGAACCCCCCCTCGGTCCGTCAGCCAGCTAGGCTTGTTTAAAATCTCGTTAAGCTCCTCCCTCTACCATTGCCCAAAATACACGCACCATACACACAAACAGATTACCTAATTACCTGCGTTGACAAATTAATTAGTCAACTTAAAAATTTTTACACGACATCCGACATAATAAGAACAAAAAAAGGGAGTGTGGATAGAATTGCGGGAAAAGTTAATTATATTGAAGATAAAATAAAAACAAGACTTGTTTTGGGCCCGAATTTTCCTTTGTCGCTCCTCGCTACTCCGCCTCTATATAATACATTTTCTTCATCTCTTAATATTTTTAAAAAATTGGGAAAAAAAAACAATTTTTTTTTATTGTCTTCGATTGTTTAATAATGAATGCCTTTCTGTCTATTGGGTGTGAGTGATATGTTCTGTTTATATGTATTGCTTGTAATATACTGTAGGTCCTGAAGATGGGTGACGTTTAGTCCCCGAAACGTCGACGAAGGAAAATTAAATAATTCGGGCCGAAAACAAGTCTTGTTTTTAGTTTCATCTTCTATCTGTATTACGGCCTCTGGCCCTCGGGGCTTGGCGTAGGGGTTAGCGCGCCTGCCTTGTATACCAAAAGTCGCGCGTTCGGACCTCCAGGCAGTCCGATGACACAAAGCGTCTTACACCTAGCGACTTGAATTAAAATTAGGTGGGCTGTCCCATCACAACTGCAAAATTAAATATTTGCAATTTATGTAAATATAAGCAAACTTTAACATTTTAATTCCTTTTGACTGTTTTGTAAATGGCTTGATTGTGGTATATATTTTAAATCCTATTAAATTATGCTATTTTTTTTTAATTTATTGTTTTTTTTTGTTTTTGTTTTTAGGAGACTAGAACAAAATGCGATAACGGAATTGCCCTCGAAAGCCTTCTCACCGTACAAAAGGATGAGCCGAATGTAAGTTCTCTATTCTATTCTATTTATTTTTATATATTAGGGTGGTCCTTAGCGGGGGCGTTTTCTAATTTCTTTGCTCTCAGGGGCTAAAATGTTTCCAAATTGATAAAAAGCTCTTAATATTAACTCTAAAATAGCCCGCATTCAATCCTAAATTTCTTATGGAAATAACATGAAAAATATTTCTTTCCTTCTTCAGAATTTTTAAACTCGGGGACAGATAAAATGATGAATCCCTCGTTTTTCAATCTTTTTGAATACGCGACCCCTTTACAGGTTGAAAAATTCTGGCGATCTCCATGGGCCATAGAGACAGACAAAAAGTTTGAAAATTAAAAGACTTTTCTTTAATAGAAAATCTTATATGTTTAGCTGCTGTCGGCATGCTTAAAATGGAATTTCATGTGCAAAGTGCTGACTTGAAAAGAAAACAAGAATATGAGCTGGCAAGGGAAGCTTTAAAATTATTAGTGCCATTCGCCACTTCCTACCTATGTGTTTTGTAGAGCGTCGAATTCTCTATTAAAAACTAGGAACCGACCGAATATTCGGTTTCGGTCAAAAATCCTGATTTCGGCCATAGTTTCGGGTTCGGCCAAAAAGTAGCCGAAACCTGAGTCTGAAAAGATGGGATGAGACTCGCATGCAAAAAAAAAAAAAAGGTCAAATGATTTGCAAAAGCGGAAAAAATTTAGTCTCCCTAAAAAAAAAAAAAGGTAAAATAATAATTTTTTATAGGAAATAAAACATTAGAGGCTCATCATTTTAAATTTATCCGTCCCGAGTTTATAAATTCTGAAGACCGAAAGAAATATTTTTCATGTTATTTCTATAAGAAACTTAGGTTGGAATGCGGACTATTTTAGAGTTAATATTAAGAGCTTTTTATCAATTTGGAAGCATTTGAGTCCCTGGGAGCAAAGAAAATCGAAAACGCCCCCGCTAAGGACCCACCCTATTTATATAATATAACATGTATGTGTTTGAGAAATTCTTTGGGTCACGATAGCTCAAAAAAATGGGTTATTTAAATTAAATTTTGACTCAAAAGCTTCTTTTTTTCATTAATTTATTTCTTTTTTTTTTCAAAATTTCACAGGCTTTTTAGTGCACAAATCGCGATTATCTTTCAAAATTCGATCCATTTTGAATACATAGACCGATCACCGATCAGTAGCGTATCCAGGGGGGAGAAGGGGGGCGCTCGCCCCCTTCGCCCTTCCCGCGCACTTGGCGCCCCTCGCGCATCCGCTTTTTTCCAAAATCTCCGGCTTTTTTTTGAAATTTCATTCAAATTCATTTTATATCACAAATCCGGAGAAAAATTACAAAAAAAAGCCCGAACGAGATTCGAATACTAAAAAAAAAAAAGGTCGAACGAAAAACGGCGCCCCGCTCTCAAAGGCTAGTTACGCCGCTGAGACCGATGGCTATCGGGGGACGTTCCACACTGATTCCTCGTGGTCAATTCACCCGAGGTTTCGCAATGATTGCGGTGGCTGTTGCCAGGTCCCCCGGCTCGACATTTATTAAGCCTTACATTGTTATTCGATGGCTGGTACAAATGAACAGCTTTTTAATTTAACGTTGCAATTGGGCATCACTTTCATTTCGTAGGCTGCCTGCTCCTTCGTCTATTGTTAATGCCTACAAATTATTGTTTTATTAACGGAGTCGAAAAAAAAATTTGGTTTTAGGTCATTAGTAGATTCATTTTTTGATAATCGTGATCTTTTTACCTCCAATAATCCATGTATAACTGAATGCATTCTATTTATTTGTCTTTGGGAATAGGAGAAATTTGAATTAAATTTTAAAAGAGAGAGATTTTATTTATAATTTGTTAAATTATAGGTTTTAGTTCTTCTCTCTCAGGATCGGGACCACCCACCACGTGACTCACGAATACTAATTATAAAACTCCATATATTACCAAAGACAAATTGTCACAGTTTGAAATATGACGTCATACATCATTTTAAAAATAGGCATAAAGAAGAGCTTAAAGAGAGGAGGAAACTACTAGAGAAGGATAAACAATTCGTTGGCGTTGACAGCCAGAGAGAGAGAAACTCCTTCCTTATCGATCACACTAACCCAGAAATATTATTATTCTCAATTTTAATTCAAAAGAGAAGAAATCATTTAATCTTAACAACAAATTAGGTGTTCTTCATCAAAGGTCTTTCCCTTCTTCCTTCCTTCCTTTTTGCAAATATTAACTTGGGCCACTTGAAAAGTTTTCCATTTCAATATGAAATATATATCCAATTAACTACCGTAGTTGTTAATTTACGACAAGACCCTCTATAAAATAAAATACTTCTAAGCGTAATTTTTTTATTTATTTATTTATTAGGGATATATTCGAAGTGAAATAATTTTTTAAAAGACTTACTTAATTAATCCACCCCCAAAACTCACCCTCTATAAAATAAAATACTTCTAAGCGTAATTTTTTGTATTTATTTATTTATTAGGGTTATATTCGAAGTGAAAAAATCTGGTGTGACTGGCGCACAGCACACAACTTTCTCTTACCTTCGGTAATCGAAAGTTGTGTACTGTGCTTGCACACCAGATTTTTTGTTCAAAAGCTTCCTGTCACGTCCCATGGGGGTGCCTAACTTAAATATAAAATTTCAACTTCCTAGCTCTTTTCGTTCTTGAGATATTTTGTTCACAGACACACCCACACACACACACACACACACACACACACACACACAGAGAGAGACAGACCATGTCTCGAAAACCACTTTTTTGGATTCAGGGGACCTCAAACGTGAAGATCCATCAAAATCTCGACATCGAATTTTTGACATGAATCCAATACTTTCTCTCTATATATATATTACATATATACATAGTTAAGAGAAAGTAAAAAACTGCATTGAAAACTTCCTTATAATAGTTAGACGTCGCTCCTGAACCCCCTTAAGCACTTTTTTCCATTTTTTATGCTTCAATAATGAAATATTATCAATATTATTTTCAACAAAGAGATTTCAACTTCTTAATGGATTACTCAATTACTTATTTGTATAAGATAGACGCAATGTTTGGTTCCCCACGAGCTAAAGTCTAACCCTCGTGGTGGATGTCAATATGGGAGATTCTCTTTACTAATTACTTATTCACGGTTGGCAGTCTCCCGAGAGGGCCGGACAGAAAGCAAAGGAGGAACAAAGGATTCACCCTTTGACTCAATTCAATTAAAAACATGTTTATTAGTTTATCGCAAAGCACGTATTATTGAAGAAGAAAATACAATCTCAAATTCGATCATTTTTCCTTAGAATCTTTTATAATAAATATTTTTAATTGAACAAATAGCAAAATTCTCTGAAATCAAATCAATTTCGTTAGAGCTAATCAGTTGTCGACGGAAGTTTGTTAACGGAGAGGAAAATTCATTGAAGAGTAAATAAAGACAAATTTCCAATTTTCGGTTGACGTATGAACGATTATTAAACTAGATCATTTAGTTTCTACCGTTCTCTTAAGAATAATTTCAAACACAATCAAAAATATTAATTTTAAAAATAAAGTTGAGCCCCGAGATAATTCCTTCAAATTCTTAAGTAAAATGACCTCCTGAATCCAAATATGACCTACGTTTTCCCTCACCACGTACCGTTTTCGGGGGACAAGCCCCTTACTTATTTCCACCTCTTTTCGTTAATCCTAGGGCCATGAATTAAATTTGGAGGGAGGAAAAGAAATATTTTAGCCTTAACATTTCTTCAGAAGGTCTAGAGAGGTGAAAAATTCAAAAACATGAGCATTTGGTTCCAGGGGAGGGGGGGGGGGGATTTTGTCCATTAAATCGCAAAAAAATCATTAAAATTTATCGATTTTTCGCAGTTTTTTCACTGCTTTTCTACATATTCTAGCTAACAGACACCCCTCATCTTTCCTTAAACATCACTCAACAAAAAAAAAAAATATTTGGATAATATTTACAATAAGATATTTGCGAGTTTAGTACTTTTTACAACTTTTTTCAGGGAAAATACTCCCCCATTTCCCTTTATTAGCCTAAAAGAGGTGTCGGTAAGCCAATTTGATCGAGATATATGCCAAAATAACGAAAATTTTGAAGAAATACGAAAGCCACATTAAGCATTAAAAAATGTATTATTACTTACTTTTTTAGGTTTTTTCTTTCTCCATTGTAATTTAGATGACAAAAATCTTGCGCCTGACCTATTCTGATTGAGATAACTAGATAAATTAATTAAATAGAGTAAAAAAAAAGATTAATAATTTTAATGATAATTGTTTAATTTTATAAATATTGAACGATAAAGGAGCTAACTTCATATTGAATTAAGACTATTCACTGACTATTTAAAAAAAAAAAAAAACCTTGAGTTTGCTATACATAAGAATATCAACTTTTTTAGCCACAATTATTATTTGAACTCTCTATATAGGCTACTATTAATATTATTATAAAAATTAATATTTTTTCTTTCATTTTCACTCTTGGCTACTGAGTCCAGTTAGGGATTTATCGTCTTTATTGGAAGTTTCCAAATTTTTTGGAGGACCGGTGCTCTTTTCATAAGTCAATTGATAAATTTTTTATAAAAAATGAAATGAAATTTTATATCACGATCAAAATTAATATGTTAATCAATTTTGGGGGCCCCCGTATTCTACTGGGCCCTAGACACGCGCCTTGCTTATGATCCGTCACTGTCAAGAATATTTTAAAGAAGTTGCAGGAATCCCTTGTCCGAGAGCCGCCGGAGGCGCTCGAGACCTTCGGTTAATTAAGGTCGGTTCTGTTTTAGATTAAAAAATATTCATCAAGAATATTTTAAAGAACTTGCAGGGATCCCTTGTCCGAGAGCCGCCGGAGGCGCTCGAGACCTTCGGTTAATTAAGGTCGGTTCTGTTTTAGATTAAAAAATATTAATCAAGAATATTTTAAAGAACTTGCAGGGATCCCTTGTCCGAGAGCCGCCGGAGGCGCTCGAGACCTTCGGTTTTAAGTTCGGTTATTTTATTTTTAGAAAAAAATTCAAAACAACTAGGGAATTCTCGGCTTTGGGTCGGTTCGGCTCGGTTCGGTTCGGTTCGCTCGGTTCGGTTCGGTTCGGCTCGGCTCGGCTCAGTTGGGTTCGAAACCATCCAGTTAGAAGCGATTCGGTAGCCCTTAAAAATAAATTTTCGGGACCGAAGGGCCCGAAAATTTATTTTTAAGAGCTACTGAGTAGCTTCTAACTGGATTTTTCGAACCGAACTGAGACGAGCCGAACCGATCGAAACCGAGCCGAACCGAACCGAAGTCGACACTAGTGACAAAACAACTTCAGGGTCCCGACCTAATTGTTTCGGTCCTTCGGTTGAAGTTCGGTTTCCTTAGATTAAAAAAAATTTAAAACAACTAGGGAATTCTCAGCCTTAGTGACAAAACAAATAGCGCGCGTAAATGGAAAGAACGAAAGAATCATGAATGTTGAGCTAATGTAAAAAAAAAATATTCTTTGTTTTTTTTTAATGATCATGAAGTTAGCTCCTTTATCGTTCATTATTAAAAAAAAAAATAATAATAATAAACAATTATCATTAAAATTATTAATCTTTTTTTTCAACTCTATTTAATTAATTTCTCTAGTTATCTCAATCAGAATAGGCCAGTCGCAAGATTTTTGTCATCTAAATTACAATGGAGAAAGAAAAAACCCAAAAAAAGTAAGTAATAATACATTTTTTAATGCTTAATGTGGCTTTCGTATTTCTTCAAAATTTTCGTTATTTTGGCATATATCTCAATCAAATTGGCTTACCGACACCTCTTTTAGGCTAATAAAGGGAAATGAGGGAGTATTTTCCCTGAAAAAGTTGTAAAAAGTACTAAACTCGCAAAAGTCTTATTGTACCAATTCCCTCCAAAAAAAAATATATATAGGATAAAGCGAGTCAGGTGTCAGCGATTTCTAAGTCCTCGCAAGAACATGTAAGATTCACAGCCCCACGCTGCACAGTTGGTCAAATTTGCAATTATTAAAGAACATAAAAGAATGTGTATATATAATTTTAAATTTGTAAAAAAGCTCCGCCCAAAAAAAAAAAAGATAATTATAACCGCATATTTGGGAATTCGAGCGACAATGTGGAGCAGTGAAGCTTCCATCTCCTTTCGAGGGCTTCGGAATAGCTCACACTTCACCCGCTTTATCATATATATTTTATTTTTGAAGGATGAGGGAGGTCTGTTAGCTGGAATATGTAGAAAAGTAGTGAAAAAACTGCGAAAAAAAACCTAGAAAAAATCGATTATTTTGAATGATTTTTTGCAATTTAAGGGACTAAATCCCGCCCCACATCCTCCCCTTGTAACCAAAGGTTCATGTTTTTCAAGTCCAAAAATCGCTCCAAATTTAATTCATGGCCTTAAGAATAACGAAAAGGGGTGGAAATAAGTAGGGGGCTGTCCCTCGAAAACGGTACGTGCTGGGGGAAACGGAGGTCATATTTGGATTCATGAGATCATTTTACTTAAGAATCTGAAGGAATTATCTCGGGGCTTTTTTCTTGCCGAGTAGTGTTATTAATCGGAGACTTTATTCAACCTGCTTAACTTATTTAATTATTAATGGGAACTAATTTTTTTAAAATATCGTTTTCATAAAAGAAAATTTTAATTTTTTTTTTTTTTTTTTTTAATTGACCGTGCCTTTAGACAGTTAAATTTGATAAACGTTTATCAATTTCAGTAATATTATCATTTAATTTAAGGCAGTTGAAGGGATGAAAAATGACTTAAATATTAAAAGATGCTATCGATAAGATAACGTCAAGTCTAAAATAAATATCAAATTGTGAATTCAAAGAAAATAATCACAAATTCATTTTTTAATTAAAAAAATATTACCAATTATGAATGAGAAAGATAGGCCTATCTGTTTCATAAATACATACCTATAATAATAGTTTTGGAAAGTTAATTGAAATCCTCATGTTTATATTACTAATTTATTGAAGTTTTAATCAGTCGTGCTACTTTAAGGGATAGCTAGTGTTTTATAATAGGGCAATATTTTGTTTTCTCTTATTACATAGAGAGAAAGTATTACATCCATGTCAAAAATTCCTCCTAGGATGGATATACACCTTCTGTGTCCAAAAAAGTGGGTCAATATTATTCTAATAACACTAGTCGACAAAAATGAACTTTTTTTCTTTCACAAGAATGAAGATATGAAATTCTAGAAGTATTTTTCATGCTGAATTCAAATATCAATTCAGTTTTTCCCCATCAGGCACAGTTTTAGAGATATAGAGCAAAATAGATTTTAGTAGAAAATGTGCTCTAAAACGGCTTTTATTTAAAATGTTCAAATTATTTTTAACGCGACACCCCGTCAAATTATGCAGATAGTTAGAATACATATAAATTTTAAGTTTCATCCCAATCGGAGGTCATTTAGACGTGCCTCAAACGGCTTAAAGTTTAGAAAAATCGAAATTTTCAAGATTTGTTTTGATTTGGTCACCCCTAATACAATTTTAGATATCCCTGAATGAAAAAAACATATATGTACGATATTCTATAGTTCTTTGGCTTTCTAAAAAGCATTCATTCGTAAAAATCTGTTATTATTAACGAAATTATTAATAAAAACGTGAGCAAAGAAAAAACCTAAGTACATTCACTGGACGAAAAAAATGGACCTCTTGTTCTTTTAGAAATATAAAGAAAGATATGAGATTCAAAAAATATATTTTTTTAAATATTATATAATAAAGTTAGGGCCCCTGACCCGACGCTCAGAGAGGATACATTAGCTTCTCGTGGATAGGGTTCGCTTTTTAATTCAATTGAAGTCCATTTTTTTCGACCAGTGATTGTACTTAGGTTTTTTCTTTGCTCACGTTTTTATTAATAATTTCGTTAATAATTAACAGATTTTTACGAATGAATGCTTTTTAGAAAGCCAAAGAACTATAGAATATCGTACATATATGTTTTTTTTATTCAGGGATATCTAAAATTGTATTAGGGGTGACCAAAGCAAAACAAATCTTGAAAATTTCGATTTTTCTAAACTTTAAGCCGTTTGAGGCACGTCTAAATGACCTCCGATTGGGATGAAACTTAAAATTTATATGTATTCTAACTATCTGCATAATTTGACGGGGTGTCGCGTTAAAAATAATTTGAACATTTTAAATAAAAGCCGTTTTAGAGCACATTTTCTACTAAAATCTATTTTGCTCTATATCTCTAAAACTGTGCCTGTAGTCAGATTTCTTGTGAAAAAAACCTTGTCGACTAGTGTAATTAAACTCTCTCACTCTTTGATTTATAGAAAAGCCAAATTATGAAATTTATGATGTTCATTTGAAGTTTTTTTATAGCTGATTGTATTGTTTATAGGTAGAATGAGAAATTAAAGAGAGTGCAGCTATACATAATTTCATTTATAGTGTAGCAATAGTGGTGTCATTTATCAATAGGAATTTCAACTTTACATCAATCGTTGTTTTTTTTTTTTTTTTTTTTTTATATAAAAGTGAAATGTTGAAATTCATATTGATAATGACACCACTAGTGTGTCTGAAGGTGGTTCTAAACAAGACCGAAACGTCAGCTCTGAAGGGAAGATAAATGAAATTACGCTTGGCTTTAATTTCTTATGATGTTCATTCCATCTGTACATAAACATGATTTGAGTTTTTTATTTTAAGTATTAATTTTGATCTTATTTTAATTTTGACGCTCACTTTACTTCGCTTTATATTATGGAATATATTATTTACTACAGATAGAAAATTAAGTCTTTTCTGACCTAAATAAGAATCATTTTGTAAACATAAATAGAAGTAATTACAATATATCAAACATCAACAACTGGTAATTCAGATATGGGCCCTGCAGCTCTGACCTTTGAACCATCAGAGATTTAACGCATTAATTTAATTAAAATGAAATTCTGTCATCTCCTGTTTAAAGAGATTCTTTAATAGAGTTTAAACAATATTTTTCATTCTCCATAGAAGAAGATTTATATGCTGGTTAGAAGTGATTTAGAAGGATATGAAAACATACTCTAAGTGAACTTTAAATAAAGTAAAATCTTAACTAGTCTTAAACGCTTTTATTTAACTTGTTGATCCTCCTGTTAGACAACTATACAGTAGTCTCTTTCTCAAACCCTTTCCCGGCTGAGGTGTGAAATTTTGGATAGGAATAAAAACAGTCAGAAGATTTTTAGAAAATGTCGAGATTTTGATGGATATACGAGGGCAGGTCAATAAGTCCGTGACTTTTTGAATGAAACACAGGTTTTTGGATAAAAATTATTTTATTTTTCAACTTAGTCTCCTTTGAGCTCTATACACTTTGTCCAACGTTTCTCCAATTTTTTTATCCCTTCCAAAAATAAGATTTGTCGAGGACATCAAAATCATCGTTGGAGTCAAATCTCTTTCTGCCGAGCCATTTTTTCAGGTTTGGAAACAAGAAATAGTCGCTCGGGCTAAATCCGGAGAATAGGGCGGATGAGGGAGCAATTCGTATCCCAATTCATGGATTTTTGCCATGGAGCACACGAAATTCACTTTTTCCAATTTTCTTCTCAAATCACGAGGTAGTCTGTTATTTATGGGTGTCAAACAAAAAAAAAAACTGAAAGACCCAGCGGGTTCAAATTTCGACAGAAGTCAGCTGATAGTTGCCTGATGAAAGGAGCAGTGTTGCCATTTCAGTTAAGAGGCGGGAAATTCAAAAAGTCACGGACTTGAGTTGCCCTCAAATTATACAAGTTTTGAAGACCCCTGAATCCAAAAAAGTGGTTTTCGCGACATGGTCCGTCTGTCTGTCTGTGTGTATGTCTGTGAACAAAATATCTCACGAACGAAAAGAGCTAGGAGGTTAAAATTTTATATTTAAGTTAAGCACCTCCCTAGGACGTGAAAATAAGCTTTTAAAAAAAATCGGTCAAAAAAGTACTAGTACTTTACTGATGTACTTTTTCAGTTTTTTTTCGATTTTCTCAAAATTCGCTGCAACGATTTTGATTAAAATTCAAAAATCAATTATTTTTTAGATGCTCTTTAAAATGTATATTCTCATTTTGTCATTGAAATTTTCTGAAGCTCACTTTACTCTTGTACTTCATAGGAAAGAGACGAGAAAGGATTGCCATGGTGACAAAATTTAAATATTTTCACAAATAAATTTTACACCTTGAAAATCGAATGTACCGTACTGTTGGAAACTAAATACATGTCGACACAAAAAATCTGGTGTGACAAGCACAAAATACAACTTTCGATTAACGAAGGTAAGATAAAGTTGTGTGCTGTCCGACAATCACACCAGATTTTTTTAAGGGTAACTGGATGGGTGACCAAGCTGCCATTTCTTTTTCTAATTGTTTAAAAAGGAGTTTAATTTGTATGAAAATGTAGTTAATTTGTAAAGTTGATGATTAAATTCAATTTCATTACGCTTCAAACAAGATGGCTGATGTTCTCTGTCTCTCTCTCAATGGAGGCTCATTTCCAAATTTACATTCCCGGTGAAAGGAATTTAGGCAAATTTAAAATACCCGTGAAGCACGCAACGATAACAAAAGCTGAAAGACATGAAGTGAGCTAGCTAGCTCTACACTGACAAGCTATCATTAAGTTAAGGCCCAGTAGGAATGATTGAAGGCCTCATTACTCTCACTTCAAAACGTTATTCATTTGTATACATGTAGAAACAAATTAGAAGAAATACATGATAAAACGCTCTTTGAATTTATTTCAAAGAAGTAAACTCCACCCTTGACTAATGGCAACGCTGACGTCATAGGTGTTTAATTCATAAAGATCTGAGAATTGTTATTATTATTAGTAGAGACCGGATTTTAAGCAAAATGCTTATTGCTGAATTTTATAAGCAACCATTAGATATTTAATTTCTACACGAATTACGAAAAACATTGCATTTTTCATGCTTTTTTGCTTTTTTTTGAGTTTTCATGCTTTTTTTCCCCTTCGTGCTTATTTGAACTTATTTTACGAATATATATAAAAAATATTTTTAAAAATAATTCAAAACATTTACCAAAAACGTTCATGTAAAGCAAATCCTTTGGCAAATGCGCAAATCGCGCCTTCCCTGCTCTGGCTCGGGCCCCCTCCCCTTCTCTGCCTGCGGAGGACCCTCGCAGAGGGTGGTAATCTGGTGGGACTGGCAGCACATTTTCGGTAATTTAAAGTTGCATTCTGTACTTGTTTACCAGAATATACTTGGTATATACAAATAGAATTTTGAAGTATTAATTTTTAAAGTTTTATATTAAAATTAATTAACTCCTTTACCCCCCCCCCCCGGTATGAGTATAAGTTGCTTATGAGATGCTTCTTTTCAAATTTTACGCTGTTTTTGTCCGGTCTTTACTCAGGACTAGCCTATATATTTGTGAGTTAGCACTATCTGCGCCCCACCCCTTAATTTTCACTTGTTAAAATCTTTGTCTTCCTTTTTTGAAAGGGACCACTTTTTGTTGTTATTTTCTCGTCCCTCAGAACTATTTCATTTCAATTAAAAAACATTTAGAATTATTGTTCTATCAAAAGAATTCTAAAAGAAAATTATTGTATTTTATTATATGATATAATAAGAAAGGGGATATTCTTAAGGGAAATAGAAAATATGGGTGAGACAAAGGGTATCTCAATCTCACTCGATCTTGACCCTTTCTTCTCTTAAGGGTTTAGTGGTCCTGTCGGTGACAAGAGCCCTAATAATTGAATAAAGCAATAATATTCCCACTGCAGGGCTGTTTGTTTCATTTGGCCTCTTTACATAGGGTGAGGGCGATGATAGGGGGGGGGGGTGTATTTGACGAAAGGGCAACACAACCCTTTCTTCTATTCAACTCGATTAAGATGGATTCCGTATTATTTGCCCAAATCAGATTCGCTATTTAACGAACATCCTATTCAATTACACCATCGCCAAGGGTTCATTTCTTTTTAATAGTTTACCAAAAAAAAAAAAATAAATAAAAGGATTTAAGTTAAGAGGAGAAATTAGTTACGGCAATTTAATTTTTTTTTTCTATTCTATTCATTTGAAAAATTCCATTGAAAGAAGCGTCTTATTAAAATCGATTTGTGTTAAAATGAAGTGGAAATCTAAATACTTACAAATCATGTTTTCTCACTTAATTTGAATCTTTTTTTTTTTTTTTTTTTCTTCAAGATCAAATATTTTTAAAGCGGAGGATTTTTTGCTTTAGACAATTTTTTTTTTTTATTTCTCCATCAATGTTTTCTGATCTTAAGGTTCAATGGTTCTTACAATATTTTCAATGAATTGAATTTTTTATTTATTAACTAGTTTTCGATTATAAAAGTATTAGAAAGGCGCCTTTTCCTTGTTTCCCGGTGACTGGTTTTTGAAATAATCAAAGAAAAATCTGGTGTGACAAGCACTTTCGATTACCGAAGGTAGGAGAAAGTTGTGTGCTGTGCTTTTACACCAGATTTTTCGTGTCGAGATATATTACTAGTATATTAATAGTAATAGTAAAATTTATTTTAAAAAATACTCCTGGTCCTAGGAGCAGAAGGCAAGATTTTTGTTATTTATCTCTACACACATTTTTAAAAAATCTAATAATAATTTTATTTTTATGAAGAAAATATCAAAAATGGATCTTTTTTTTCGGTCAATCTTTATTTAATGAAAACAAAAGTGACGTTTCAATTCTAGATTGGAATTTTCTTCAGACTATTTTATTTTTATGACAATTTATTGTCCTCTTTTATACTGGCCATCTTCTAAATAAGAGATTTTTCTCTTTAATTTTTGTTCTTTTAAATTTTAGTAAACTAATAAATTTTCCCCCTTTGAATACTCATCGCCCCCCACTTATTTATTGCCCCACTTGGGGGCGATCGTCCCCAGGTTGGGAACCACTGTTATAGAAGAATAAATCACTTTTCCTATGAAATTTGATAAAAATTCCTTTTTAGTTTTAAACTTAAAAAAAAGTATATTTTATTTATTGAAATATGGAAACAATATTTTCATTCCACCCTCAAATAAAAATAGTTTTCTTTTATTAAAAATTCCTATTCGAGAGAAACATACTTTATTAAAAATAATATTTTTCTTTTAAAGAAAAAAAAAAAATGGTGTCAGCCAGGCTTAATGAAAATATGAATGAAATACCAGAAGGAGAGGGAGATATTATTTTTAAAAAGCTTTTTTAAATGCAATAATAATAATATTATAAAGTCAGAAAATCACCGCGTTATTTTATAAAATAACTATTATTTACGATAACATTAGGAAATAGAATAATACTCTGGTGGAATATTAAAAAAAAAAAGTATACAAATGTAAATTGAAAGCTTGTTTTTTTTTTTTTTTTTTTCAAATGTATCAAAGCTATAAGCAAGGCTCTTAATGTTTTTATTTTTTTTAATTATATTGATTTAAATAAGAATGCCTGGACCCCAAATAAATCCCCCCCCCCCCATATATTATTAAATAACGGTTATAGTAAAAGTCTTAAATGGCCTAAGTTGCCGAAAAGACTGTGATGTTTGATTGTGAGAGTGAATGAGAAAAAAGTGTTTTTTTTTTTTTTTTTTATAAATTATATTGATGTTTTGTTCAATTTTTTTGAAAATTAGGGGATGGAAAAAAAATAAAAATTTTAAAAAATATTTCAAATCAAAAAGATCCAATCCCTAGGGGTCTTCCACATATTACGTAACGCGTTAGGGGGGGGGGGGGTCTGGACAAAACGTTACTAATTGTGTCATGGGGGACTCGGGGGTTTCTCTAAGTGTGACATAACAATTCCAAGTCGAATTTATAAAGAATGATTTTCACAACAGGAAAAAATGGAGTGATTATTTGGCCACGAGGGAAAATTTAAAAAGGTAAAATGATATGAATTTTGCATAAGAAATTTTATTCGGGCGGGGGGGGGGGGGGTAGTTCTATGTCGCGACATAATATTTGTAGGAGGTTTGTTTGTATGTGACTAACTGTGACATGGGGGGGGGGGACTAGAAAATCGTCAAAAAAGGCGTTTCGTAATATGTGGACGACCCCAAGCAAGGAGAAGTCTTTAAGACAGAGTGCACAGCCGGAAACAACAATAAAAACTATGTGAAATGTTAATTAATAAATAATATTGTCGAATTAAGCACGAATTAATACTCAAAAATAAAAAATCTGGTGTGGTGTGACAAGCACAGTACACAACTTTAAATTATCGAAAGTAGCAGAAAGTTGGTATGTAAGCGAGGTGAATAGCTGAATCAATATGGGGCAGGATTAAATAATAGGCTAAGGAGTTATGATTATTTCTTTATTGCATTCGAAACCACAGCGACGTTTCGGTCGACTATGCGACCAACTTCATGGCAAGGGCTCAATCAATAGAAACCCTCTTATGTTCTTTGATAGATATTTTATAAAATTAAATAACGATCTATCAAGTATATTAATGGCATTCAGCCCAGTCAAAGTCAAATTGTATTCTATTGTCTGAACCCTAGCCAACCAAAACGTCGCTGTGGGTTCGAATGCAATAAAGAAATAATCATAGCTGCTTTGTCTTTTATTTAACTTGAAACAGAAAGTTGTGTAATGTGCTTATAACACCATATTTTTTATTTCTGAGTGTTAATTCGTGCTGTCGAGAAAATTTATTTTTTTCGCTTCCGAGGTGAAAAAAATAGTTTTTTTCGTGACCCAATTAAGAGTTAGAATTCAGAAATTTCCTTTTCTTCTCAGAACGAAAATTGTAATGAAAATATTTTCTTTTTTTTTCTTTTAACATTTATAGCTGAAGTTTTTAGGATTCGGGCCCCGGGATTTTATCTCCCCCCCCCTCCTCCTTGCTCTCCTCCATCTGCAGCTCAGCATATTATGGAAAAGCTGTTAAATTGAGCACAGGTCCTGAGGAAAAATGCGTCAGAAGAGCGAAACCTCGAACAACAAATTAAAAAATTTTGTTTTTATTAATTAGGCTGCATCCGGACATCCAAACATTATATCTAACAAGTTAACAAATAAAGTTCCGGGGTGACCGAGCCGGAACTCGGTCTTTTTTTTTTAATTGTAAAAAACTAAAAAAAGTACATCAGTAAAGTACGAGTACTCGAGGGGCGCGAATTTGATTTGTATAGAAGAAATAGGAAAATATTTAAAATTTGAAAGAAATTATAACGAGACAACTTGCTCCTCAATGGAAACATCAATAAAAACACCAAAATAAGAAGTAACAGTCCAGGGAGAGTTTTGAGGAATAGCAACATTACTGGGTGGATACTTAGAGGTGATAGTGCCTCATAAGAAAACTTTAATCATGAGATATAAGAGAGTTGCCCAGGAAATGCGTCAGCCTGGAGACAATTAAAAATTATTATTTTCAATAAAATTAATTAATAATAATCAGAAATTAGTATTTTAATGATATAATTTAAATAATAGGTATTTTTCTACTAATTGGCCTTTTTGACATTATTAAATTAAATACATTGTAATTATTGATATAAAAAATTAAATTTACAAAATTGGGCATTAATTAAAATTTAATATTCGTGGAGAGTTAAATGTGTGGGTCGGGTAAAGAGAGGGAGGGTTTGACCAGGACTAGGCTTTGAACATTATAAAATCTTTAAAAAGAATTTCAAAAAAATTGGAAAAAACTAAAAAAGCACACCAGGAAGGTACTAGTACTCGAGGGGCGCAATTTGATTTGTATAGAAGAAATAAGAAAATATTTAAAATTTGATAGAAATCTTTAAAGGGAATTTCAAGAAAATTGGAAAATACTAAAAAAAAGTACACCAATAAAGTACTAATATTCGAGGTTTCCAGAAGACGAGACCTAGTGCGATTTGTTTTCTATATCGGACCTAGGAAATATTTAAAATTTGAAAGGAATCCTTATAGGAAATTTTAGGAAAATTAGAAAAAACTAAAAAAGTACATCAGTAAAGTACTAGTACCCGAATTTTCCCAAACACGAGACCTAGCACAATTGCATACTTGGACTGCAAATAGTAGTCTATATATTTAAAAATTGAAAAAAAATCGTTAGAGCAGTTTTCGAGAACTGATATGCTTACAAATAAACAAACAAACAAATAAATGTTTTTTCATTGTTCGTTTAATGGTATAAGATAAGATTTATTTATCCTCTCTGTCTCATCAATTCAATAATAAATAAAGTTAATTAATATTTAGCGAGTGCCTCATCCTGAAGTTGTATAAAATTGAATTATATTATACCCTTGACCTTTGGCTCAGAGGTAGAGCAAGGGTCACGGGTTCGCATCCCGTCCCAGGCGACAAAATTAGTTTCAAATGAATTGGATACCAATCAATTGAAAAAATAGGGACGGGGTCTAAATGGCCTCAGATGCCAAAAGAGACCTTAAATCGAATTTTAAAAAATATATATTTTAAATAGGCCTATCAATAAATTTCCTACAGTCCTTATTAAGCCTATATTACCATCAACGATAAATCAACTTATAATTAAAAAATGTTCTCTGATTCCCTTTTACTTTTATTCGTCCCTCAATTTTATTGAATTGCCGAAACACATGTTTTTTTTTCCATTTCCACATTTCATGCTGAATTGACAAAAATATTTTTTTTTTTTTCAAGATTTTTTTCTTCTCTCGTTTTCATAAATCTTTAACTTTTTCCATTGAATACTAATTCGTTTCCGTTTAAGTAATTTTATGCCAATTTCTTAAAAAGCCCCCTCGACTTGATAAACAACCTGTTTGTGTCTATATGCCTTGATATATATCTGCACGGAATTTGCCAGAAGGGATTGCGAACAGTGAAAGTAGAGTAGGAAAATACGAATAAATGTAGATTAACTGAGTTAAGACAAAGCGGATTCGAACCCGGGGCTATCCCGTCGTTTATGGAAATTTAGGCGAAAGTCAGAGAGAGAAAAAAAAATCCCGCGCATGTGCTAATTTTACATAATAAATCCAGAAAGTGATTGTTTTTTCTGTTTTATATTCAAACTTAAATGTTAAATAACTTGGCGATTGAGGAGAAAAAAAAACGAACATTTAGAAACGCAAATTTTAAATTACAATGAAGGAAACATAAAAATGTAAGAATGGGGAAAACTATTGATAAGCAGGTTTCTGGCCAGAAGCTATTGGAAGCTTTTCTATGATGTGTCTTGTGGAGGGGGTTTGAAAGCGATATAAAACTTAGTATTTTAAATTTAAGTGTGTGGTTTCATGAAATTACGATGCAAGTGAAACTTTTTTTTCGGATCGTAGGCATTTAACTGAAATATAATTTGGAATGGCTGCAAGAGGTCCGAAGACCTATAATGACCAGTGGTCACATGCAGCCAGGAAGAAAATAAAAACAAAAGAAAAAGCATAAAAGGGGAACTCAACTGCGGGAACTGAGAAGTTGCCTGTTGAGAATAGACTTGAAAGTCTGAAGATTGTAGGTTTTGGGGAAAATAGACGCAGGGAGCTTGTTCCAATCGCGGAGGTCATGGGATTGGAATTGACTAGTTCTATTAGTCGTGATCTGCATAGGCGTAGCCAGGGGGGGGGATTTAGGGGTTCAAACCCCCCCCATTAGACCCAAGCCATGACTAGATATTTAAGCTCTATAATACAAAACACTTTCTCTCTCTATATATTTCATATATAGGGTAAGAGAAAGTAATAAAATATAATAATTTTTTCTAGCTTAAAAAAAAAAAATTAAATAAAACGCAAAAAATTCAGAATTTTTTCATCGTTTTTGTTTTGCTTTATAAAAAATTAAAGCCGCTTAAAATTGATTATATCTCTCAAATGAAAAATAATAAAAATTATTATATAAATAAATTTATTATTTTTTTCTTTTAAAAACCATTGGGGAAATTATTAAATGGTTTGAGTGTAGAGGGGGCAGGAACCTCTAGACATCATTCAACTAAAAAGAAAAGGTATTGACATCAGTATACCTACTTTACTTTCTCTTACCCTATATATTAAATATAGAGAGAGAGAAAGTATTGGATTCATGTCAAAAATTCTATGTCGAGATTTTGATGGATCTACATGTTTTGAGGTCCCCTGAGTCCAAAAAAGTGGTTTTCGCGACATGGTCTGTCTGTCTTGTGTGTGTCTGTGAACAAAATATCTCAAGAACGAAAAGAGCTAGGAGGTTGAAATTTTATATTTAAGTTAAGCACAAAAATCTGATGAGACAAGCACAGTACACAACTTTCGATTACCGAAGGTAAGAGAAAGTTGTGTGCTGTGCGCCAGTCACACCAGATTTTTATAAATGATGTCTTTATTAAGTAGCCAACTCGACAAAACTTTCCTTCTATCTCAGATAGCTAATTATACAGTATGTGAAAAAACTTTTTTAAACTCGAAGGTTAAGCATCTTCTTCTTTACTAATCGATTAATTGCTATCTGTCGGATAAGTTTGATAGTGACTAGATATGAAGCTACCGACCCTAAAACTACTAAGTTTTTCAAAAACAACTAGCTGTCCTATTCTGAAAGATATCAATTTACTTCTCTGACTGTTGCGAAGATTCGTAGCAGCCCGCACTCAACAATCCTCTAAATTAGATCTTAATAAACTTTCGACTCCTTCCTTAGACCCTCAAACTTAGGCTCGATGCGGATCGAATTCAGAGACAAAATAAGAGTGAATGCGCCACTGCTTCTCACCATCGCCTACCTCAAAGATTTCGGGGCCCTTCCTTAACCGAATCCTGTGACCGCCAATGTATTTGGATAATCCAGCCAGAGATTTAAAAAAAAGGTTGAGAAAAAAATTTTAAAAATCCAAATTTATTTACGAACTTTTTTTATATAATTTTTTTGCCGTCTTTAGAGCTTAAAAAAATTCAAGAGACTTTCGACCACCCAGAGACTAATTACGTCATAAGATTTTAAAACTTTATCTTTATTTAAAATCTTTAGATAAAATTTAATTAGTGTGTCTGATATTGAAGATTCGCTAGAAATAAATTGAGATGACCTCCTTAGGGCGGCTCTTCCTCTATTCGCTAGGGTGGAATAAAATACGCATATTATAATTACTTAGAGATCATCTGTGATAATTTGAAATTGTAAAATTAATTTGACAAAATAGCTATGTGTTTGAAAATAGACGAATGCTGAGCTGACATTGCTCACAAGCATTTCAATTTTGAGAAGGAAATTTTTTGTTTGATAACAATTTGCACTCTTGGCAGCGAAAAATTGGTATTTACTTTTAACGAATTTGATAATAATTGCCATAATAAAGATATAGCAGAGTAGATAAGGTTTCAAGCAGAGAATGCATTTCCGAAACCAGTCCCAAGAAATCAAGTAATGCAATAGTTTACGTTTTTTTTCCTTTTCTTAGAGTGAAAAAAAATAAACTGGCCGGCCTGTTGAATAGTCTGTAGCAAGATGTAGAAAATATGCGAGTCTTGGGAAAATCGTGGTCGCCATCCACGTTGACCCCTAAGTGAGATAGCTTGAGTTTTTTAATAATAAAAAATCTGGTGTGACTTCGCACATGATTTTTCGTGTCGACATATATTTAGTTTCCGACAGTAAGATACATTCGAATTTCAAGATGTCCCCACGGGGCTTGGAGTAGTTGGTAGAGTGCCTACCTTATATACCAAAAGTCGCGGGTTCGGACCCAGGCAGTCCGATGATTTTATTTAATGCATTTGGATACCAAATGGCTTAAATAGAAATGCCTGGAACCCCAATAGATATATTAAACATACGAGTATCGTTAAAAGTCTTAAATAGCCTAAGTTGCCGAAAAGACTGTGTGTATGTGTGTATGAATGAGAAAAAAGTGTGAATGTTAAAAAAAAAAAAAAAAAAATTTCAAGATGTAAAATTTATAAGTATGGGAAAATATTTAAATTTTGTTACCATGGCAACCATTTCTCCAATCTTTTCTATGAAGTACAAGAGTAAAGTGGTCTTCCGAAGATTTCAATCATCAAAATGAGAATATACATTTTAAAGAGCATCTAAAAAATATTAATTTTAAACTGGTAACCGTTAGCTCTATTAACACTTTAACTGCGCATTTCGACACCATATGTGTCATCTTCAGAAGTGAATTACATACCATCCAGTATGTAAAAAAGTGCCATCCAGAATACCATCCAGTATGTAATTCACTTCTGAAGATGACACATATGGTGTCGAAATGCTCATAAAGTGTTAATATTAAATTAATATATCATTGAAACAAAAAAACCTTGTGTACTTAAATTTAATTCTCCTATTAAATCTAAAAAATAATTGATTTTTTGAATTATAATCAAAATCGTTGGAGCGAATTTTGAGAAAATCGAAAAAAAAAACTGAAAGTAAAGTAAAGTACTAGTATTTTTTGGCCGATTTTGATCAAAAACTTATTTATTTTTACGCCCTAGGTGGGTATCTAACTTAAATATAAAATGTCAACCTCCTAGCTCAATTCCTTCATGCTTTAAATTGAACACAGATACACAGACAGACAGACCATGTCGCGAAAACCACTTTTTGGTTGGATTCAGAGAACCTCAAAACGTGTATATCCATCAAAATCTCGACATCGAATTTTTGACATGAATCCAATACTTTCTCTCTATATATATTAACATATATATAGAGGTAAGAGAAAGTAAAAATTATATTATATCAATATATAACTTGTCATTTTCAGTATGTAGCCTGTCTTCTCATTTGCTGACCATTTCTGATATTATTAAATAGAAAGCCCGAGTTCGGCGATATATTGAATTATTTAAGAATCCACCCAAATGATTGATGTAATTATATTCACTTTTTGACATTGAATATTGAATTGATGGGGGTGGGGGCGTAACTTTCTTCACTTCCATTCTGATGTGCTCAAAAAAAAAAGATGTACTGACAAGATAACTAAATTGTATTTGCCAGCCACAACCCACAAGTCACTCACTCAGTGAATAATAAAATATATTCAGAAAGGAATTCATTCATTCTAAAGTGGAGAAAGAAAGAAAGAAAGAAAGAAAGCATCTTCTTATAACAAATTGAGCCAATTTGTATCACTTGATATAACCTAATAATAAATATGTTTGCCAAATAAGAATCTGAAATTGGAACAGAAATAAGTAATAATAGATTAAACGTAGGCGTTGGAAGAAGCATGGAGGCGAGAGATTATCGGCCACCCATAATACATTTTCTTAAAGAAATCTAAATAAAAGATGTTTAAAGTCTGAAATGTAAGTTACGGACATTTTTTTGTTTATTATACTTAATTCATGTCAAAGAGTTTAATCTCCAAATTTGAGATAGTCATTTACCACCCCCCAAAAAAATGAAATCTAAATTTAACAAGACTGTATGTTTTTTATTGGTGAGGATCAAACGGCCCATGGCTCCCGGGAATCGAACCCAGGATCTCCCCGTGTAAAAATGATTAAAAATGCTCGTGGGATCCACACGCCCGCAACAGGTCTGCATAGTGAACCTTGAGGGACACACAGGGATCCACACGCCAGCACCATGGAAAGTGATTAGAAGAAAAATGTGTGTCCCTGGTGCGGGCGTGTGTATCCCTGTGTTTCCCTAAAGGTTCACTATGCAGAGCTGCTGCGGGCGTGTGGATCCCTCGATCATTTTTAATCATTTTTACTCGGGCATTAACGAAAAATTTCTCCGTCGCTTTTTAAACCAGTAGAGGGACAGATATCTGGGTCTGCTCTTGGTGTAGGTCCTGGTATAATCCGATGCCCCGGAAAGGCTGGAGATTCTGGATTCGATTCCCGGGGGCCATGGGGCATTGGGCATCAACAGCAAAAAACATACAATCTTGATAAATATATCTATGACTCAGTTAAAGTCCAAATCGAGATATTTTGAATCTTAATATCTTCTTATTCAAATATATACTTCTCGAAAAATATTTAACTATCTTCTAAATTATTAACTTTATCGAAATAATACCTATATACAATATTGTCTTATTCTTAATTGTGAACAACTTTTGTTTGAAGAAATTTTTTGTATCTCTTTTCTAATCCGTGGCTAACATTAGCTTCTTGTAACTAGGGTCCCAGGTTAGCTTCCCGTCCCCATCGAGAAGAATTTATTTCATTTAAATTGGCTATCAATCATTTGAAATAAATAGGGATGGGGGGTGTATGGCCTTAGATGCCGAAAAAGACCTTATAAAATTAAAAAAAAACAAACTATTTTCTAATAGGGGTTTGCTGTTCATAGAATCATTTTATTAATAAGACCTAATTAAAAAAGAGAAAGATATACAAAAATTTGTACACGGTTAAGAATAGAATAGAAATATCTCTATATAGAAATTATTTCGATAAAGTTAATACTTTAGTTAATTTTTAGTGATTTTAGGGGTGGAAATGATTTTCAATGAAACATTGAGTACTCTCTGATTAAGAATCACTCTACTTCAGTGATTCCCAACCTGGGGGCGATCGCCCCCCAAGTGGGCGATTTGGGTTATCAGGGGGACAATAAATAAGCAGGGGGGCGATGAGTATTCAAAAGGAGAAAAATTTGTTTACTAAAATTTAAAAGAACAAAAATCAAAGAGAAAAATCTCCTATTTAGAGGATGTTCAGGATAGAACAGGACAAAATATTGTCATAAAAATAAAATAGTCTGAAGATAATTCCAATCTAGAATCGAAAAGTCACTTTTGTTTTCATTAAATAAAGATTGACCGAAAAAAAGATCCATTTTTGTTATTTTCTTCATAAAAATAAAATTATTTTTAAATTTTTAGTTTAAATCATATTTTGTACGTAAATGCAGATGCAGATCACAGAATCCATGAATTTGATTCAATTTGAACCGTGTAAATTTATGTATGCACAGCAGATAGGCCTATAAACCAGTCTTTCCCAAACTGTGCTGTTCTCTTGGGGTGCGGAGAAACAAACTATTATATTAATTTTTTGTTATTAGTCGAAAAATTAAATGAAAGGGGCGATCGGTGTTAGACAACCTCCAGAAAGGGGCGATGGGCCAAAAAAGGTTGGGAACCACTGATCTACTTGAACATTCATTAATAAATTCAGAAATTTATGTTTATTTCTAGCTCGAATTCGATCTCATGGCTTGAAATTTTTTCTGTTACGATATCCAGCCATAGAATATGTGAGGCATGTCAAACACGCGGCCCGCAAATACATAAATAGCGGCCCGCTAAGACGTTTAAAAAAAAAAAATGGTGTGACTGGCGCACAGCACACAACTTTCTCTTACCTTCAGTAATCGAAAGTTGTGTTCTGTGCTTGTCACACCTGATTTTTTGTGTCGACATATATTTAGTTTCCGCCGATATATATAGAATTCAAGATGTAAAATTTGTATTTGTATTTTTTTAAAAAAAGTCATTTCGGCTGCAGAGGCCATTTGACTTATATGAATATTTATTATTTATTTAAATACATGTATCGATGGCTTCCGGCGGGCGTTCAATGGTCTTGTTTTTCGGGGGCCACCTATCCCGATTTTCAGCACCACTTGGCGTTGCTTAACAATGATGATCTTGGTGGCAGTTGTTCTTTCTTCTTGCCAGGCCCGCCGGCATGTAAAATTTATAAACATGGGAAAATATTTATATTTTGTTACCATGGCAACCATTTTTCCTATCTTTTCTATGAAGTACAAGAGTAAAGTGTGCTTCAAACAATATTGAGGGCAAAACGAGAATATACATTTTAAAGAGTATATAAAAAATAATTGATTTTTGAATTTTAATCAAAATGGTTAGAGCGAATTTTGAGAAAATCGAAAAAAAAAAAAAACTGAAAAAGTACATCAGTAAAGTACTAGTACTCTTTGGCCGATTTTGATTAAAGCTTATTTTCACGCTCCCGGGGGGGTGTTTAACTTATATATAAAATTTCAGCCTCATAGCTCAATTCCTTCATGCTTAAAAGTGAACACACACACACACACACAGACACACAGACAGACAGACCATGTCGCGAAAACCACTTTTTTGGATTCAGGGGACCTCAAAACGTGAAGATCCATCAAAATCTCGACTTCGAATTTTTGACATGAATACAATACCTAAGTAAGAGAAAGTAAAAAACATTGAGTCTAACAGATACACAATATAATCGTCTAACAATAGTATTTTATTAATTTTTTGAACAGTACAAACATGCGGCCCCCAACTTCGTACAAAATAGATCATGAGGCCCGCAATATCATATGAGTTTGACATACCTGGATTATGTGATCGAAATTGAAATATATAAAATAAAGAATCGGATGTTATATGCAGCGGTTATATTGTTAAATACGTTATTTTCGGACAACGAAGACATTATTATAACAATCTATTGAAGTTTTTTCTTTTCGATTTTCAAAACTTATAACTTTCTTTTTTCTTTTTGAAAACTTTCCTCACTTTCGTGACTAATTTTAACTTAAAAGAACGAGTATTTCTATTTTTTTTTTTTTAACATGTTTGCAACATTGCCGAGGGATAAATACACACATACAGGCACACGCATAAAACAGTTTATCACGTAGTAAATCACTGAAAGACGAAATTTAGGTCAAAAAGAAACAAAAAGAGCGAACGACGATCCATTATCTTGGCCTAGAGAGAGAGTGGAGTGGACAATTGAAGTAATAGAACTGTCTATCAAGGACAAGGGTGGCTTTTTAAGGGCTGATTTGTGACATGTGTTGTCCAGGAAATGGACAAAAATGACCGGAACAAGGGGGCCAAGGACGATGATGCACCCCTGACACACATCTCTTTCAGGGAAAAAAATGTAGGTTGGAACAAATTTGCTTTATTTTTTCGGGATAATTGAGATATATGATAGAGAAACAAAAAAGAATTCAGGCAGTCTGATTTTTACGCTTTCGTTCTTAAAAAAAAGAATTAATTTATCAAAGACCTAAGTATTTTTCGAGATAATTTGGCTTTTATTAATAGACAAGGGTCTTTGAAAATTCTTTTCTTGAGCGTCCCTTGGAAACAATAAGTGTTAAGAATAAAAATATATTGTGAATGTAATTGATGATTTATTTAAACGAATAGATTGGTTCTGAATATTTTGGAACGCTCATCAGCAGAAGAAAACATGAAAGAGTTTATGACAATTTCTGTTTTGGACAAAGATGCCTAAAGATTTAGAAGCAAGGGCGGATCCAAGAGTATTTCGGGGTCGGAGGTAATCTGGTGTAACTGGTTGCACAGTACACAACTTTCTCTTACTTTCGGTAATTTAAAGTTGCATTCTGTACTTGTTTAGCAGATTTTTTTTGTGTCGAAATAGATTTGAACACACACCTCGACAGACCATTTTGGGGACCCACTTTTTTGGAATCAGGGACCCTCAAAACGAATATTTCCATCAACATTTTGACACGATCGCAATATTACATACATATAGGCTAGAGGTAAGAGAAAGTAAAAATATGAATATATAGCCTATAGAAATCAAATTTTTAAGTAGACTATTAATTTTTTTTACTTTCTCTTACCTCTATAAATATGTTAATATATAGAGAGAGAAAGTATTGGATTCATGTCAAAAATTCGATGTCGAGATTTTGATGGATCTACACGTTTTGAGGTCCCCTGAATCCAACAAAAGTGGTTTTCGCGACATGGTCTGTCTGTGGGTGGGTGGGTGTGTTCGATTTTAAGCATGAAGGAATTGAGCTAGGAGGTTGAAATCTTATATTTAAGTTAGGCACCCCCTCGAGGCGTTAAAATAAACGTTTGAATTTTTTTTTTTTTTTTTCAATTTTCTCAAAATTCGCTCCAACGATTTTTAGTGAGTTCCTCACAAATAAAAAGCCGTAGGCCCTCGGGGCTTGGTGTAGAGGTTAGCGTGCTAACCTCGTATACCAAAAGTCTCGGGTTCGGACCCCAGGCAGTCCGATGATTTTATTTAAGCCAATTGGATACCAAATGGCTTAAATAAGAATGCCTGGACCCCAAATAATATATATTCAATAACGGTTATCGTCAAAGTCTTAAATGGCCTAAGTTGCCGAAAAGACTGTGTGAATGTGTGTGTGAGTGTGAGTGTGAATGAGAAAAAGTGTAAATGTTTAAAAAAAAAGTACAAGAAAAAAAGAACTTATTTCTTAAAAAAAAAGCCGTAGTTCGTAAGTAGGGAATATTGAAAACAAAAAGAAAAAAAAATTATTAATACCAAACAAAGCTTGAGATTAAAAAATATTGATTTTTAAAAAATCGAATTAAGTTTTAAAAACAAATTTATTATGAATTTTTCACTTTTACTCTCTTCTTTGTAGTAGTAATTGGTTTTATGTAGCGTAAGGGATAAAGAGAGAGAGAGAGAGAGACATGGATAATCGAGTGTCTGTTGAGGCTCTCCGCCAATTTCTCAACCAGAGTATAATCGTTCTTTGATTTAGTCAGTAGGGAAAAGAAAGGGAGGCAGCCAAGCAGCCGATAAGCCAACTGAGCAGTTGATTAATCTCCGATAAGGTTACACCTGTAAAGTTACAGGAACAGGCAGCAGTCTGAGCAAATGGCAACATTAGTCATTGGCTCCTTGCTCCTTCTACACCCAACACTTGCGATCAATACCCTAAAAAGACAGCTCCGAAAAGGCACTTAAGAAAACCATTTATCTCCAATTAATCGAGCAATTTATAAATAGAAAAGATCATCATTGAATTCATATGGGGAAAATGTTCTAATCTAAATATATCAGGCCTGCAAAAAAATTATAAAATATTTTACACAAAATTATTCTCATCCTTAATTTACAAAATTCCGATATCTCAATTAATAAAATACAAATTTTGATTATCAAAAACGATTTCAAATTTTACCTCTATCTTTTTTGCCTTCATGATAATGAAATAACTTTTTCGCATATTGATTGAAGAATTTCGACAGAGCATCTGAGAAGAGATCTTGTTTGACAAATTTTTCATAAAAATGTTTGAAGGTCTGACAATTTTATTATAAAAAAATCATTGTGTGGTTTTATGAAACCACGATGCAAGTGAAACCTTTTTTTCCGATCGTAGGCGTTTAACTGAAGATTTTCAGAAAATTATTCAATTAAGGGTATTAAAATCGCGTTTTTAATCTTAACTTAATAATTGGAAAATGCGAAGAATGGGAAATCAATAGACGCATGTTAAAAACTGAGAACAATTTTATCAATTTAAAAATTGAATAATTAAATCTCACAACGTCAAGGCTTGTAACGCGACATGCTGATAGAAGAGCGAAAAAATTTGAGGCCATCAAATAAAAGTTTCACTATAAAATATTAAATTTCTTCAAGATCTTATGAACAGAAATAGTCCATTCTAAACTACAATATACTCGTATTTTCTTTGTTTTTTTTTTTGCCCACGGCGAATATTTCGACCCCAGGAATTGAACAATCTTCAGGGCTCATATAAAGATTTTTTGATGAAGATCAAATATTTAAAAGTAGAGTTAGTTATATTTTATACTGTTGTTGTTGGTTTATTTCCATAAATTTAACAAATACCTGAGCCTGTGTAATAATAAGCTTACGTATACTCCTCTATGAAGTAGCCACAGGTGTAAAATTTATGAAAATTGACCAACAACTATTGTATTAATAAAATTCTTTAGATTCTGGGATGAAAGTTATTATACATCATCAAAATATTTTAGCTCTGAAGATGTTTCAACCCCGGGGTCCAAAACTTTTTTTATATATTTATTTTTAGCGAACGTATACTCTCGGCTGATACTGATAGTATAATGCAATAAATAAGAAGATAAAGAAACCAGAAAATAAACCACTTCAATTCAAAATAATTTATTTAGCGTTATTAAAATTATTTTACTCGCGGAAAGCAATTATTCGCTTATATACTCCATAACCTTAATGAATCGTCCCAGGATACTAAATTCATTTACTGTGAATAAGGGTTGTTCCCTAAAAAAGACTGACTTTTTCTGGTGAGCTTATTATTGAATTTTAAGAAAAAATTGTTTTAATATGAAGGCCTACAACAACAACCTTAATAAATGTAGAACATGAATAAAAAAATCTGGTGTGACTGGCGCACAGCACACAACTTTCTCTTACCTTCGGTAATCGAAAGTTGTGTTCTGTGCTTGTCTCACCAGATTTTTTGTGTCGACATGTGTTTAGTTTCCGACAGTACGGTACATTCGATTTTCAAGGTGTAAAATTTATATGTGCAAAATATTTATATTTTGTTACCATGGCAACCATTTCTCCTATCTTTTCTATGGAGTACAAGAGTAAAGTGGTCTTCAGAAGATTTCAATCACAAAATGAGAATATACATTTTAAAGAGCAACTAAAAAATAGTTGATATATGAATTTTAAAAAAATCGTTGGAGCGGATTTGGAGAAAATTGAAAAAAAAACTGAAAAAGTGCATCAGTAAAGTACTAGTACTTTTTGGCCGATTTTGTTCAAAAGCTTCGTGTCACGTCCCATGGGGGTACCTAACTTAAATATAAAATTTCAACCTCTTAGCTCTTTTCGTTCTTGAGATATTTTGTTCACAGACACACACACAACACACAGACCATGTCGCGAAAACCACTTTTTTGGATTCAGAGGACCTCAAAACGTGTATATCCATCAAAATCTCGACATCGAATTTTTGACATGAATCCAATACTTTCTCTCTCTATATATATTACATATATACATAGCTAAGAGAAAGTAATACAGTGTATATTCATAAAATTAATATAACACTGCTTCCAATTTCAAACAACGTTTCATTCTTCCTTATTCTTCTGAAATGCTCCCTTAAGGAGAGGTTGATCAGAGAAAGAAAGACAAGTGGTCACTTGGACAAATATTGACCTTGCCATAAATAATAGAGATAGGCATATTCGACATACTAACTCAATTTCTCAAGAAAGTACACTTTCCCGTTTATTTGTTTCTGTGATTGGCCCTCCAAGGGAGGGTTCAGGGCCTTCGCCAGGGGTTTATGACCCTCACAATTCGCCCCTGGGTTCAGCTCAAGGCCATCATTTGCTTCCATTCCCATAATGAATCTTTCCTGCAGGGAAAAGGACAAGAACAATGCTTTCTACAAGTAAATTAAACTCTCAACAAATAATGGGTGAATTTACCATTAAGGGGGTTCAGGAGCGACGTCTAAACGTACTTTAAAAAAAACTAGACTAGATAAGGAATTTTTCAATGCGTTTTTTTTAAATGAATTAAAATCATAAGAGATTATTGGGACATCGAGCTATAATTTTTTTAATGACTTATTAAAAAATTATCGTAATTAATTTTTTTCTTATCAAGCAAATACAAAAAAACAATCTGTCCCAATAATCTTTAATTTTTTTTAAATTTAAAAATGAATTTATTGTTATTATTAATCACATATTAATTAAGAAATTTTTGAAATAAGCTTAGATGATTTATTTAAAAACCAACTGTCAAATTAGTTCAGCATTCTTGCAATAGATGGCAGGCTAGTCTAACAGCCGATATAGTATTAGCCTATATCTGGCCTATATTTATATATTTTTATGCTTTTATAAAAGATACATAATATATAATAACATTTATAAAGTATTTATTGTTAAAAGATCAATGAAAATCAACCAAATGCATTAAATATTATTAGCTACCATTCTGACATCTCTTGGCAACTTTTTGAATTACTTGATTTTTTGGGCATACTTTTTATGACACACAACGCCATCTTATCGGGAAAAACATGCGTAACACCTTCGCTCCCTTTCCCCCTTAAATGTTTAAAGTGATATAGAAAATAAATTTCATTCCCCTTTGCATCTCTTTGTATATAAAATATCTAAACAATTTTATTGAAACTTGAAATTTCTTTTTCCCAAGAAATTTCATTTTCCTCCTAAATGGTGAATTAGTTTACTTAAAATTGTATCTATTTTATTTCCTCCGCTTTGAACACCCGAATTCCAAAACTAACAGTCATCTCCCTATTTAAGAAATTAATTTAACCCAACTGGAATGGATTCTTACTCGTAACATGAGATTGCACAATAAAATGTTTCTTCAATTGTCTGAATTAATCCATTTTTTTTTAATGCGGAAATCATCCGTAAAGAGAAGAGGAAGGGTAAAAGCGGCTAGAAACGACTAAAATTAAATTTATTTTATAATTAAATGGTGAAGAATAAAATGAAAATGCAATGGAAATTAATCGGTTTAGAGGAGATTATATTTGGGGTCTTTATAACGAAATAAATAGCGAAGATGTCGGCTGGTTGAGTTCACGAATTGGGACTGACTTTTGCTGGGTCGCTAATTAAGCAAGGGATGCACAAAAATTAGAGATAGGAGTGAATAAAAGAACAAGACATTTGAAATTAAAACAAAAAGAATTGGACATTATCGGCGGAAACCTAATAAGCTTATATGTCTAATTTTGCTGGTCCGGTGCGTTTCAGGTTTTCAATCAAACGTTTGTTTTCTCCGACGTTCCTCAGGATGGTAGCTGAGTGGATTTTCAGTATTTATTATCAGAGGTTTTTATTTTTAGGTTTACGATGTTGGACCAGATTTGACATCGTTTCGGCTCCTTTAAGCCTTCTTCAGAACCTTAAAACATTATTTACAAAGATGTTACATTCAATTAATTAAATAATATTACAATATTCTCGTAGCTTTAGGAATTAATAACTCAAAAAGTTATAGGAATTTCGAGATGAAAATAATTTTCCTGTAATCCCAAGAAGGTCCTTTTTAAGCATATAAAATTTCGTTTTAAAATTACAATGGTCAAATAGAGCGTGACAGACAGACAGAGTGACAGATGGACAGACGGCCATTAGCGAATTAATAGCAGCTTCGCGCTTAGCCGGTGGGGGGGGGGGGCTTCACCTCCTGGACTCCCCTTCATCTGGCTGTGATCCTCTTAAAATTTGGTTTTAAAATTCCAACGGGAAGTAGGTCAAACAGAGGGTGGCAGACGGACAGACAGACGGACATTAGCGAATTATATAAATGGATATATATATATAGATTTATTGAACATCCACTTAACTACTATCCTGAGTAACGTCCAAGAAAAAGAGCAACGTCAGATTGAAAACCTAAATATATATGTCGTGGTGTGGCAAGCAAAGAACACAATTTTCAATTACCGCAAGTAAGAGAAAGTTGTGTGCTCTGCAACTAGTCACCCCAGATTTCTTGTCTTTATAAGATAAAAACGCAAGGGAAACGAATAAAGATACAGTTTTGTTTCTACCGTAAAGAGCAGTGGGTTGACAAAGACATTGTTCTTAGTAGAGAGGCAAGGACAGATACGTGGAGGGGGAGGGGGGGTTAAAGGGGGTATTTACCCTCTGTCCTCCCCCCCCCCTGAGATTTGAGAAAACATTTTTTTTTAGGAATAAAATTTTATTTTTTATATAAAATTTTAAAAACAAATAGGCTACTCAAAAAATTGATTTGTATATATATTCTGGTAAAGAAGTAACAGATTGCACTTTTAAACTACCGAAAATAAAAAAAAAATTGTGTTCTGTGCGACTAGTCAGATCAGATCCCCCCCCCCCCCCCCCGAGAAACTCCTCTGGATCCGCTCTTGTAGAGAGGTAAAAGTATCTTTTCTTGTTTTAGGAGTGTTTCGCTTGGGGCATTTCAACTTTTTGAGGGGAAAATTTTTTTTCTTGGGGGGGGGCAAACATTTTTTTTCTTAAAATTTACTTACAAATATGTACACAAATTGAGCCAAAAGATATTTAATTAAATTAATTGTTTAATTCTCTACAGTTTATATACTCGTAGATATATTTTGAAAGATTTTATCTAGAATAATATAAAATTTTATAAGTCAGAGCCCTTGGGGGGGGGGGCAAATGACCCCCCCTGCCCCTCCACCACAAATGACGCCACTGCTTTCAGTCCGTGAGTGAAATAAATATAATTTAACTGCTTATTTGAATAGCAAGTTTAAATGATATTTTTTATATTCAGGTTAATTAATTAAGTCCTATATAAAAAAAAATTTGTTTCGGAGATGCTTTAAACGCTAAATAGAATCGTTTTAGTGTAACAGACTCAAGTATTTCAGGGACAATTGTTTGTGAATTGACTAAAAGCCCTTGATTCAAATGTATTATGTATTCTATTATAATTTGCCACAGTTTGTGAATCAATAATAAAAAAAGAAAAATAAATAATTCAAAATGACTGTTACAATTTTGTCCGAAAAATTTCGCATTTATTTTTATTATACGTATAAAAGCAAAGAAAATTTTCTGGAATTTATTCAACAGCATCTCTTAAAGCCATGAAATCTTACAATAAAAGCCAAAGTCAACTTGCAAGCTGTTTATAGACCCGGGATTCTTTTGCGCCCCTCCTGGGAGAAGTCCCGCGACTTCGGCTCAATAGAAACCCACTTCTATTGTGTTTACATTTCTAATAAAAAAATGTCAAAATACTTGAGAATAAATAGCCGATTTTCTGCGGTTACATCTGCCTCCCATTGGAAATGTCACAAACTCTCGGCGGGCGTGGTGTTTAGGGTGGGGGGGAGGGGGGAGGGGGTTGCTGCATCGGATGGTAGGCGTGAATTCAATGCAACCGCATAATGATCATCATGATCGATGTTTGGGTTTGGGTCGGGGGGTGCCCAAAGGGCCTTTGACAAAGACCACCAGCCAATAATGTCGCAAGCCAAGGATTTTACGGGACCATCTGAAATTAATGGGACCTGACGACTATTCAAAAACACGACAAAAGAAGCAACTTTGCGCCCCCTTTTCTTGTTACATTAAAAGAGAAGAAGACTAAGAAGCCAAGAGGTGCATCTGTTACTGTAAATTATCCTCTTCTTCTTTTGATCAGAAAAATTAATAGACAAATGCTCCTCCTATTTTAGGGTTTACCCCTCGTTTTAAAACCATCTTTGAAATCGTATAATAGTAAGGGAAAAATACCAGTGAAAAATATAACCACCGATTTTTTATCTATTTTTTTAAGGAACCGCAGGATTAAAAAAAAAATCTATATACTGAATTATATATATCATGTGTTGGTCCATGAAGTAATTATGAAAAACAAACAACCAAATATTTATTAATTTAAATAAGTGAAAAAGGTAAGTAAGTACCGAAGGGAGCCGCACCACGGATCTGTGCAAAACAAAAAAAAATCTGGTGTGGCTGGCGAACCGCACACAACTTTCTCTTACATTCGGTAATCGAAAGTTGTGTACTGTACTTGTTACACCAGATTTTTTATGTCGACATGTTTTTAGTTTCCGACAATACGGCACATTCGATTTTCAAGATGTGAATATATTTATATTTTGTTACCATGGCAACCATTTTGCTATCTTTTCTATGGAGTACAAGAGTAAAGTGGTCTTCAGAAGATGAATGACAAAATGAGAATATACATTTTAAAGAGAAACTAACAAATAATTGATTTTTGAATTTTGAAAAAATCTTTGGAGGGAATTTTGAGAAAATCGAAAAAAACTGAAAAAGTGCATCAGTAAAGTACTAGTACTCTTTGGTCGAGTTTGTTCAAAAGCTTCGTGTCACGTCCCAGGGGGGTGCTTAACTTAAATATAAAATTTCAACCTCCTAGCTCTTTTCGTTCTTGAGATATGTTGTTCACAGACATACAGACCATGTTTTTGGATCCAGAGGACCTCAAAACGTGAAGATCCATCAAAATCTCGACATCGAATTTTTGACATGAATCAAATACTTTCTCTCTATATATATTAGCATATATATAGAGGCAAGAGAAAGTAAAAAAAAAATTCATATAAAATGATCAGGATAAGGCATAGGCAAAGAAATACTATTACTTTTTTAAAATTTGTTCGAGGTCTTTTTCGGCAAGACCATTTATTCCGCATTTATTGTTATCCAATACAATTAAAATAATTTTTTTTTGAGACACATTTACCTCTTGTCCAAGAAAAACTGACAATAAAACTATGATGCAAATGAAACACAGCCATTCCTTGCTATTTCTCTCCATTGTCAGATTCCACGTTTGTGTCCTTTACTTTTTAAGTGGTTGACAGAAATGGCAAATGTCAATTAAGGCATTTTTCCGTTGGTACCAAATATAGATTTTTTCAATTCCGAGGTCATTGATTAGTATGAATGCCCCTATTAATAGAAGATGTGTGATCTCATTTGACAGAATTGCTCTGTTTATACATTTGGCTGGGTTTTATTGATATTTTATTAAGCATCACTTTCCCTCCATTCATTCATTTCTAGAGGTTGGAGTGAGTGCAGTTTACATTACAAGGACACACACAAAGATGAATGGCAATCGTTGAGATTCATGTCATCATAAAGATATTAAACACGCAAAAGAGAGAGAGAAAAAAGAGAATAAATTCCACACACCTCATCTTATCTTTTGGCATGCGGAAGAAAATATAAATAAAGAAATATAAAGTAAAAAAAAAAATATGAATTAAATTTATAGAAAGACAGTTTTGTCAAAATTTTGTGATAAGGAGGAAGTCAACAAACTTTGTCTGGAAATGGGCTAATTTTTCTTGAAAGGAGTATTTCCTTAGCAATATTTTGATATTTATTTTATAAAAAAAAATTTCCGATAGCCTCCACAAAGAGAAATATAGGTAAAAAATCTGGTGTGACTGGCGCACAGCACACAACTTTCTCTTACCTTCGGTAATTGAAAGTTGTGTTCTGTGCTTGTCACACCAGATTTTTCGTGTCGACATATATTTAGTTTCCGCCGATATAAAAATTCAAGATGTAAAATTTATAAGTATGGGAAAGATTCTAGAAGGCAG